>LPNX010683253.1:83205-95188 GCA_001517045.1 Pseudotsuga menziesii | reverse complement strand
AGTAGGTGTGTCCTACCATGCTGGTGATTGTAAGTGCAGAGCCTTTTCACAGATGGTAGTAGGTGTGCCCTACCATGCTGGTGATTGTAAGTGCTGAGCCTTTCCACAAATGGTAGTAGGTGTGTCCTACCATGCTGGTGGATGTGAGCACTGTGCCTTTCCACAAATGATAGTAGGTGTGTCCTATCATGCTGGTGGTTGTAAGTGCTGAGCCATTTCATAGATGATAGTAGGTGTGTCCTATCATGCTGGTGAATGTGAGTGCTAGGCCTTTCTGATGGGATTGTAGTTTACTACATGATCATATGTGAGTGCTGGGTGTGCCTTTCTGACGAGCAGGTCAGATGTAAGTGTTGGGTGAATACCTACATGAGGGTAGGCCTACAACCAGCATGAAAAAGGGTTGGCTCTGTAGAACTTCCTATGACGAGAAGAATCATGAGATAGCACCAATGTTGATCCAGATCGAGTGATGATCCAGATCTAGTAATGATGATCCAACAGTAATGATCCAAATCGAGTGATGATCCAGATCCAGTCCAGTGATGATGATCCAGATCGAGAGATGATCCAGATCTAGTGATGATGTTCGATGATGATCCAGATCAAGAGATGATCCAGATCCGATGATGACTTGAAGACGAAGATGACTTGAAGATGAGATGATCCAGTTGATACAGAGAAGAAGACCAGTGCTGAAAATTGTGTCGAAAGAATACCTTCCTAGTTAAGAGGGAGTGTTGATGTATATGTAACTTTGGAATTTATTCTTCTATGTATCTTATATATTGTAACCCGATGTTTATTCCGGGATGTCTCTATTATGTATTTGAGTCATGTCGTCATGCCCCGATGTTTCGATCGGGAGGATTAATAATGTAATCAAGTCATATCAAGTCATTAGGTAAGTCCCCACAGTTTCAAGGCACTTGAGTTATTATACACTAATTAAGGTGTAGGCTCAAGTAGTAATTATTAGGTTGAGCCTACGTGTGAAAAGGCAATTCAAGTGAACGGATGAATATAAATAGAGAGTGAGAGTCTCTCTATTTATCACTTGTGAAATACATCACTTGCTCTCCCAAGTGTGGCGCACTACTGGAGAAGGAAATTTTGGGACTAGACAGAAGACAGAAGACTACTGCTGTTTTGGGAGATCTCTTACTGTTTTGGTGTTGATTCTATCTTAGAGGAAGTTGCGGGGTTTTCTCCTTTATGGTTTCCCCAAGGAAAACTCTTTGTGTCTCTTGTCTCTTGTGATGTGCTTGTGTTTTATTGCTATGCTTGTTATTCTCTCAATGAAAAGATCCTAAGATCATAATGCTAGCTTAAATGTGATGAAAAACTAACAATTGAATCTGCTAGAACTGACTGTTTGCGTGATCTCCATGAGACAGCTGCTAATCCAAGACTCATAGTGTATCCTGAAGTTGATACTCCTGTATCCTTATCGCCATAAAAATCTGAGTCTGAGTACCCAATAAGTTTGAAGTCATCCACTTTAGAGTACTTGAGTCCAACGTCTTGAGTCCCCTTCAAGTATCTTAGAACTCTTTTTGTAGCTGACCAGTATCCTTCACAAGGTTTATGCATGAACCTTGAAAGTATTCCAAAAACATAAGAAATATCTGGTCTAGTTGTTGTAAGGTAGATAAGGCTTCCTACAAGTTATCGATACTTGGTCGCATCCTCAAATTCTTTTCCTTCGCTTAATGTGAGCTTCATTTTCTGTTCCAATGGAGTAGATATAGGGTTGCATTCTGTCATGCAAAATTTGTTTAGTAGTTCTCCAACATATTTTTTTTGAGATAGGAATATGTACTTAGGATGTTGAGTGACTTCAATTCCTAAGTAATAGTGGAGATGTCCCATATCTGCCATTTCAAAGATCTTTTTCAAATCTTTCTTTATGGATGCTATATAGCTCTCATTGTTCCCTGTCATCAAAATATCATCGACGTACACCACAAGATACACAACTGATCTTCCTACTTTCTTTATAAACAGTGTTGCATCATCAAGATCAAAATGTTCAAAATTTAACTTCAAAAGAAGCTCGGTTAACTTTTCATACCATGCACGAGGCGCTTGTTTTAGGCCATACAAGGATTTGACAAGCTTGCATACCTTTTGTTCTTTTCCTTTCACAACAAAGCCTTCTGGCTGAGACATGAATACATTCTCTTTCAAGTCTCCATTCAAGAAAGCAGTCTTCACATCCATTTGATGAACTTTCCACCATTTCTGAGCAGCTAAAGAGAGTAAGGTTCGGATGGTATCCCATTTTGTTGTAGGAGAAAATGTTTCTTCATAGTCAATTCCTTCTTTCTGTGCATAGCATTTTGCTACAAGCCTCGCTTTGTGCTTGTCAAGTGACCCATTTGATCTGTATTTGTTCTTGTACACCCACTTGCAGCCAATTGGTTTGGTTCCAACTGGAGGGTCAACCAGTTTCCAAGTTCCATTCTTTATGAGTGCATCATACTCATTCTGCATAGCTTCTTTCCACTCAACTCGAGTAGAAGCTTCTTCAAAGGAAGTTGGTTCAAAGTTAGCAGATAAATTAAATTCACAATCAAATGATACATCCATGTCATCGCCTGAATTATCTGCTTCTCCTCCATGTCTTTTCAAATTTCTTGTTCCCGTCTTTCCAACTTCATCCGGATGGACACTTTCAAGTGTCTTTGTGGCCCATTTAGGAATCTACCATGATGGTCCTGGTTGATTAGCTGGTGGTGCTTCATCATTGATTGAGAGTCTTTCAATTCTCTCAATCACATCATCTAGTTGAACCTCTTGTTCAGGTGAAGTAGCAAGAACTTCTTCATGCGGGGGAGTTGGTGCTTCATATGGAAATTCCAAAGGTTGATCCATAATAGGAATCCCCCCTTCAAGGTTTGGAATTTCATATTCATTTTCAGAATATGTCTTTGGATGAGGATAACTTTCCAAATGATCAAGTTGTCTCTCAATGGACTGGTCATTTTTATTAGTTTCAAGAAAAATGACATCTCTGGAAATAACAAATTTCCTGTTTACCTCATCATACAAATGGTATGCCTTGGAGTATTCTTCGTACCCCAGGAAAATGCATTTTCTGCTTCGAGCACCAAGCTTGTTTCTTTGCTCCTTTGGAATCAAGGCATAACAGGTGGAACCAAAAACTCTGAGATGCCTGATTGAAAGGAGATGACCAAACCACATTTCATGTGGAGTCTTGTTATCAAGAGCATTTGAGGGACTTCTATTTCTCAAATAGGCTGCACATTTTACTGCATCACCCCAAAACATTAGTTTTACATTCTTGAAAAACATCATTGAGCGAACCATATTCATTATGGTTCTATTCATTCTTTCTGCTACACCGTTTTGTTGAGGATTGTAGGGAGTGGTAGTCTGATGTGCAATTCCATGTTGGCGAAGATAATCTTCAAAAGCATTTGAAGTGTATTCTTTCCCATTATCAGTACGAAGTGTACCAATTTTTTATTGTGCTTGTTTTTCTATTAATGCATGAAAGTCTTTGAATGTTTGAAATGCTTCTAATTTTGTCTTTAAATAGTAAATCCAGCACATTCTTGAGTAGTCATCAACAAATGTCATAAAATACTTATTCCCATTTGCAAAAGGATTTGGCATTGGGCCACATAAATCAGAATGTACTAATTCTAATTTCCTACTTGCTCTGAAATTAGATTCATGGAATGGCAGCTTACTATGTTTCCCTAATATACATGCATCACATTTGTTCTTCTCTTTGGGAATGGTGGGCAAACCAAATACACCATTCTTTCTCAACAAACAAAGACTGTTATAATTTAGATGACCAAATATTGCATGCCACAATGAACTAGATGACAAATTACCTTCTCCATGCTGAGAGAGGTAGGCATAGTTCTAAACTCTTGTAGATGAACCCTTTAGCTTCAGCAGCTTCCCATCTTCATATCCAGTCATGATGACTTGGTTGTCAGAGGACTTTCTTATTTCAATGATTCCATCAAACATGTGGATGGAATGGCCTCGCTGTCGAATCTCCACCAAGGACAGCAGACTTCTCTGCAACTCTGGAAGATAGAGAACAGTTTTCAACAAGAAATCAAGGAATCCAGGCATCTTTAGTCGAATGGTGCCCATTCCCTTTGGTTTAAGACTTGACTTATCTGCAAAGTAAACTATACCATCTATTGTTTCATTAATCTCTTCAAAACAATCTTTTCTAAATGTCATGTGTGATGTTGCACCAGTATCAAGCAGCCAACAATATTTGTAAGATGAAAGTGAAGTCATTTCATTAATTCCAAGATTAGAATGTGCAACAATACAAGAATCAGAAGATTTACTAGCATCTTGGTCATCTTTCTTCTGGTTCTGTTTGTCTTTGATGGAGTCCCATGAAGCCCAACACTGATCTGATGTGTGCTCAGTCTTTCCACAATGCTTGCACTATAGATCTGATCTTTTGCTGAAGTTGTTTCTGCCCCCTCTGCCTTTGAAGTTTCTTCTTCTTCTGCCTCTCTTGCCAGTGAGAGTGGCACCAACTCCAGATGCTATATATTGCATATTTACAACTATTAATGTAATTTACAAAGAGAAATAGAAAAACAATAACCTTGCAGGTCTACAGTCTCTGCCAAGGTGAATACAATGCAAGTTTATAGCATACACAGGCTTCTTCAATACAAAATATATCAGTCAGTAGTAATATATCAGTCTCAGTATCACAATGCAATATATCAGTCTCAGTATTCAGAATTATTGAATATCGAGATCGGTCCTCAAGTAGGTCTTCAACAGGCTATAGCAACACAGGCTCGCTTGATTTCTCAATACGTAGGCAGCTCCACAGGTTCAGTCTCATATATCCAAAATGCACCTTACATCATTTCAGCCTTCAACGCATATATCAGTATGATATACCAGTCAGCAATATTAAAATACTTCTTACAGCCTTCAACGCAGTCTCAAACAGTAGCAATTAATACACTCAGAGCTCGCATATCAGTCAATATATTTTGCAGTCACGGTCCAGCAAAAACGGTTTACCTCCACGCTATTACCAGCATATATACTCAAGCTCTAATACGTTTACAAAACTCTTACATTTATTCAACTAAAAGAGTAATATACTAACGAACTACTGGTCAATGAAAACAAGTTACTGATTTCCCAAAAAGTTCAGTAACACTAAATTTTTCAGTTTTAGAGCTGGCAAAAGCCCAGTGTGCTCAAACATCCATACTTAAAACATCCGCATTCTCACTCTAACATGAGAACTACTTAATTATAGAAATAAAAACTCAGTTATGCATAGAGAAACACATATTTCTCTTTGATCAGAATTATTTCTTATGCAGTAGAAGATGGCTTAGACACAGCTGATGATAAGCGGGCTCTCTTCTTTGCCAAACTCTCACTTCTACGATCATGTTGTTCCTTCAACCTTGTTGCAAGGCGACTTCAATAGCAGAATAGCAAGGCGACCTCAATAGCAGAATACGAGCAGCTTCATTGTAATGCAGACATAGTAACCAACACCATTAACTGGTCTTCACGGCTTCACGTTCCATCAACAATAGTGCGCAGTTGATAGAAGTTTTCAATGGTGACGGGTCTCCATACAGAAAAAAAAAAAAATTAGGGCTTAACGCAGTCTCAAATCAACGCATCTCCACCAATATCAACGTAGTCTATCAGTCACACCAACACTTCAGGCAGTGCGATTATACATACATATATAGAGTCTTCAACGCAGTAATACTATATAATAATAATACTGCTTCTATGCTACTGCAGCAACATCCAGAGCCTAGATATCGCCGAAGCTCCAAACTCTGGTTCTAAGACAAGGGGGCGAGAAAGGAAACCCTAATAAACAGTAAGTGGCATATAGATCATTTGATTATGTGATCTAATCATGGCCATACCATATCCGAAGTTAAAAGTCAGATGGGAGTCTGAAGGTTGGAGTCGAGTCAGCCATGGCAGATAAGAGATGAGGCTGCAGCACTGCAATATGACTTGAATTGGGAGAATTTGAAAGTGTATAAAGAATGAAAGGTTGGGGACTGTGACATGCACGTGAGATAGAACTGCAAGACAAAATTGGTGCCTCAGAAAGTTGTTAGAAAAGGTAAATGGCACACAGGCAGAGACAACACAGGCCAGACATTCTTGCTGAGACTCAGCACTCGGGACTGTGGCCGAGCGACAACCAGAATTCCTTTATCTCAAGGAGGAGGGCATTCTAAAATGCAATTCCAAAGGGTGCAGTGCAGCAACAATTTCACAGAGGTATGCAGAATACCAAGAATTAGGGTTAGGCAAGTCTCCAAGAGAATAACACATACAATGCATGCGACTGGCAGACTGACTGAGCAGTCAATCTGGCAATGGACTGGCAAGTAGAATGCCAGGACTGAAATGCAGCAGGCAAGAGTTATGGCAAGAAGCCAAGCTCTGATACCACTGATAGGTAATAACTCCCGATTCGTTATTATTCCAATGCCAATGCATATATTTATACAAATGATATGACGGTTGTGTTTCACCTTCCGCCCAGCCTTTTCGGCCTCCTACTATTCAGATTTATTTATTTATTTAAAATAATCCCTACGGATTATATTCTAACAAGACCAATCTTCAGCTGAAGTAACTTTTATATCTTTAGGAAAATCTATTGTGGCAGCTTAAAGGATGGCAATACTCAACCTCTTACAGGTCTATATCCAGTTTGTTCCAAGTGTCAGGGCACCATAGAGAAGAACTTGATAAAGATAATATTAAACTGTAAGCCAAAATGGGATTTGTGTATATTCATTTGCTGATCTGTTTATGTTCTTTTGGGTCTGTGATTGGCTCAATCAATTAAGAAAATAAATGTTAAGTCTTCAGCAAGTACCTAGGAATCTATCTGCATATTCATGTGCATTTGATGGATTTCCTTTACTTTTACCCAATAATTAACTTTATATAAATTGTTACGCATGCTGAATGACCACTAAATTCATGTCAAAACCCAAACAATAGCTGTACAGTAAAATTGATTGGAAGAAACAAATGTTCATTGCAGCAACAGGGCCATGGTTATGCTTGATACCCTTTGTTTCCAAGCTAGAATCCACTTCTTGTTAAACATTTTGATATTCTTGAGCATTATGGCCTTTAATGGATAATGATTGCTAAGCCTTTAATGGACGATGATTTCTAAGTGTTGTAAAAGATATATTATTTTTGGTTGTAAAGCTTCGATAGGGGGTTGACAGCATAAGCCCTAGGATACATAGCTTATGTGCAATTTGATGGTTATGATAATAATCAAAGGGAGAGTTTCTTTGAGCTAAATAGTTTGTAATTCTTGCCTTGGACCCTTATATTGTTATATGTTTTGTAATAATAAATGCATCAAATTTATACATGAACAAGTTAAGAATGTGGCCGAACATGATGTGCAACTATAAAAAGTTCAGGGTTTGATGGAAAAGGCACTTGTAGGTAGGTTCATGGGTAAATTTTTCAATAGAAAAATCCTAAAGAAGTGGTTGTTGGAACACTAGAAACCTATATATGTTATATTTCAGTATATAGTATAAACCTTTGATGGAGATTCAATTCCCCCTCCACCCCCCCTCAAAGGAATCACTAAAGGGGTTTCACCTGCCATCCTCTCTTCACCCACCAAAAGTGTTTAAGGAACTATGGGTGAAGTGGACTTTTTTCCAGCCCTTGTTGGCCTCATTATTTATTTGTTCACAATCACTCTATCGTTTTCTACTTTGATTTGGATTTATTTGGTACGTAGGGGAATGGTTGGCACATAAAAAATCCTATGAGATTTTTAATTGAATCCCATTACAATCCAACCGGAGCTCTATCCACCAACTTTCCTTTTTGAATAGGAGTTGGTGTCGATGATGACAATGAGGGTGACGAAATAGGACAAGATACACTAAGTAGGCTTGGTATCTATACATTTTCTCTTTGGCAAAGATAACTACTCATGGACGGAATTAGCAATGAAATCTATATATTTGAACAGTACATTAGGGTCTTTAGGCTTTGGATGAAACCCATCCATCATTCCCATCATACAAGCATCAATAACTTTGTCACTATCCCCTCCTAAAATAATAGACAACATGGAAATGATCTCTCTAGACCAATCAAGGAACCAACGGGCTTCAGAAGGAGGAATATAAATATTCCTGATTTCCTTTCATTTTTCAAGGAAATGACTTATGAGGCCTTTGTTAAAACCAGGATTTATGTTATCAAAATTTTTATCTTGTATTCTTACATTTATGGCCACAACACCCTATGGAAAGCATAACATTTGTTTAATGGAGTTTGGAGCGACATAAAAAGGACTCAAGACTATCAACAGTGAGGATTGATCTCCTTGTTGGATCATAACAATTTGCACAGAGCGCTACTTAAAAAAGAAAATTATAGACCAAGGTAATGACTACTTTCTCCAATCCCCATGCCGAGGTCTTGACACAGTTTATTCCATCTCTGAACCTACCCTAGGCAAGATACTTGTGAGTTACATTGTCTTAGTGCACTGAATACATCTCTGCATTAGAAATGGGCAAAAGAAAATTGTAATTTTGAAAAGGAATCTGTTGTGCTTCGGATTAGGAGTATGAACATAAATGAATATGGGGAAACACAGGTCTTTTGGCTCTAAGATAACTACACATGTTAACAGGTTTTTTGGCTTGAAGATAACTACACATGATAGCAGGTATTTTGGCTTACAATCGAGACATTATCGTGATACATCAGATATAACCGTGTAAATGTTATTTAATGACATGTATATATGATATTGTAGCTTCAGATTTATAAATAACTATGGGATATACAACAACTTATAGGAGGGAATTACATAATAGTGGCAAAGATAAAATGATTGGGGTAGATACCTTTCTATAGAATTCCATAGAATTAAGCCAACGCATCCTCGTTATGTCCATATCTTGAAGAAGCTACAATCATGGCAGGCCATGACACCACATCTCGATTACGCATTTTGTCAAACATTTGGTGAACACCAGCCAAACATCCTACCACGACATACACGGTGACAAATTTAGGGTTTTAGACATTATTCAAAACCCAAATCCTGAAAGAATTATATGTAGAAGCCATATTTAATTTTAAACTTGATTTAGAATATTGTTTAAGCATTCCTTTGGCATGTGATCTCTAGAAAGCTTACCTGATTAGTCGACATTGATATGGACCTGAGTTTTTCGGTCTTCTATTGTGCATTAGTCCTTTGCCATCATGGGTTTGCAATCCTCTATCACTGTGGGTACCAGTTCAATCATCACTATGTGCATGCTATGGCATGGAATGCTCTGTGTCACCATGTGTGCTAACTCTGAATCCAACGTGGGGTATTCATAGCTACGCCACATAGGTCGAGGAGGGAGGTAGAAGGGCAATCATGGAAAAAATTTGGGAAGCAGAGATCAGGGTAGTCGATCTTGCGCAATGGTTTATTATCCAATGATTTCATTCAGTGTTGATTTTTGTTTTGTGATTTTTTTGAATGTTTTTTTTTTGTTTATGATTATTTTTTATATTTGTTTCTTAAGTGATTTTAATATTTGATTATTGAATGGGTTTTTTATATTTTTTTATTTATTAATTTTTTTATATGCTTTTTGTGTTTTTATTTGTTATTGATGTTTATTTATTGATATGCTTTTGTGATTTTTTTCAATGGTTTTTTTTTGTTTGTATTATTTTTTATATTTGTTTATTAAATAATTTTAATATTTGATTATTGATATGTGTTTTATATTTGTTTATTTATTAATATGTTTTTTTTTATATGCTTTTTAATGATGATGTTAATTTATGGTGGGGATGAAGATGAAGATGGTAAGGATGAGGAAGTTGACCATGATAATGATAATGGTGTGTATGATGATAATAAGGATGAGGTGGTGATTTTCCATGAGGTAATAATGTGTAATTTCACATCAAGGCATTATGATTGTTGTATAAATTCGATCAATGCATAAGGTCCTAATTTTATTAGGATGGTATCCAATTAACATTGATGTGGCCTCATGCAAAGGGGTTTGACAAACAATTTCTCTGATCAGGATCTTGTTTGGAACTCATTCAAATAAGATGTGTGGGGACATATAAATGCCATACAACCTAATATAAATAACAATGTGTTTTACATACCATGTGTCTATCAATTCTAATACTTCAATGAAGGCTACATTGAAATGGGGGCAAGTGACATGATGTAACTTATAGTGCACTGTTAGGCTGCACTTGTACCTAACACACCTTCAGATGTGCCCCAGGGAGAGAGATGCCATTTTTTTACTAGGAGGGGTGTTATTCGGTAGTGGTGGTCATGGTCGGTCCCTTTGGTCCTTGGATTAATGGCATTGTTGATTTCCCTTTGTTGGGGTTTTTAGCCCTAGGGTTGGTATATGGGGCTCCTAAGGGTTGGTCACTGGGTCACATAACCCCACACCTTATTTCCTTCCACTGGTGGCCATTTTTTTAGCTATGATACCTTAGTCTCCCTTCTCGGCCACCTCAAACACCCTCTTGGTGCTTCACCTAACCAAAACACTCTCTCCTTGGCCTCTTTCCTTAGATCATGTCATCCTTCCACCCAGGTCATACTGCTACTTTGAGGGGGGGCATTGAGGGATTTACAATATTTTCAGGGTTAGATGGGGCATGACACCTCCCTCCAGCTGACTCTATTCTTTCATTCAGAGTGATTTGCTTATTTTAGCAATTTTAGGCACGTGGGGAAAAATACCCCAGGTAGGATACTTTAATCCTAATCTAAACCATTTTTTAATTATTTTTGTTATAATTTTAAGTTGACATTTTATAATTTCAAATTAACATTTTAAAGGCACATCAGCCTAGATATTTTTGTTAAGGGAATGTGAGAGACTATAAATAACATTTCCTCACTTCATTTGAACATACTAAAATTGGGATAAAACAATATGCACTTATTTTACCCTACTAGGGATCTTTGGAAGTGATGTGCCCCTCTTAAGAAAGATGATTTTCTAGGTTTGATGGCAATTTCTTGAAGTTTCTTTAGTATCGTGCTCTTGCTAAAGGTGATGCTATGATTTGTTGGTTAAACATTTTCACGAGGTATCTAGGGTTTTTCTTCATCTCTATTTGTTAAATGTTGTTGAATGATGTATATTTATGGATTGAATGGTAGTCTTTAGAGCTACATTTTATCTTGGCTAGGTCATTTTTCAACCTTTAGTCACCTTGGTTAGTAGAAGTATGTCCCTTGTAGGAGTCCCTCTAGGGTTAGAACCTTGGGCCTTTAGGTTTTTTAGTCAAACCTAAGATAGGATTCTCAAAAGGAAGGTTGGTCACCTCCTTAGACGCACTAGGGTTAGGGTAGTTGTCTAAAACCCTTGTCCCAAAACCTTCTTTCTCTTTAAAACCTAACATATAGGGTAGGTTAGGTTTGCATGTGAATGTTAGTTTAGGGTTAGTTAGGTTGCACTTTCAGTGCTAAGACCTAAAACAATCCTCTTATTCCTCCTCCTTACCCTTGGTTTGACTTGTTTTATTCTCTTGATATTGGACATGTGCTACTCGATATCACTTTAGCCCAATTAAAGGTTGTGCCACTTTTTGGAATTGTGCATGATTAACACTTGACTAAACCACATGTTATTTACACTAACAACTCCATATAACCAATTGATCAACACAACCACATACTACATGCCTATGTAGTATCATAACACTAGTTGTTTTGCCTCTTGATAACTTTGAAAGAGATCTAACAAGATTTGACCAAGTTAGCTATATTGTTCTCCTCCTTTTGTTTACGCATGTGACAACCATATGATCAAATATTGAAATGATATCCCCCTCTTGGGATTTGATATAGTTCTTGTCTAGATCAACTTGGTTGATGAGTGTTTTGATGACATTACCACACATAAAG
>LPNX010683253.1:57629-81844 GCA_001517045.1 Pseudotsuga menziesii | reverse complement strand
TTCCAAAGATCCCTAGTAGGGTAAAATAAGTGCATATTGTTTTATCCCAATTTTAGTATGTTCAAATGAAGTGAGGAAATGTTATTTATAGTCTCTCACACTCCCTTTACAAAAGTATCGAGGCCGACATGCCTATAAAATGTCAATTTGAAATTATAAAATGTCAACTTAAAATTATAACAAAAATAATATAAAATAATTAAAAAATGGCCTAGAGTAGGCTTAAAGTAGGCTACCCAGGGTATTTTTCCTGAGGTGCCTAAAATTGCTAAAAATAAGCAAATCACTATGAACGAAGACTAGAATAAGCTAGAGGGAGGGTGTCATGCCCCATCTAACCCTAAAAATGTTGTAAATAACTCAACGCCCCCCCTCAAAGTTGCAATACAACTTGGGTGGAAGGATGACATGATCTGAGGAAAGAGGCCAAGGAGAGAGTGTGCCAGTTAACTGAAGCACCAAGAGGGTGTCTAAGGTGGCCGAGAAGGGAGACTAAGGTCTCATAGCTAAAACAATGGCCACCATTGAAAGGAAACAAGGTGTGGGGTTATGTGACCCAGTGACTATAAAATTGAGCACATAGATCTATGAACCAACACACAACTTATAAGATAGATCAGACAATTTTACTCAGAAATTGAAGAATGAAATAGTGCAAGCACCATGAAGAGGTACTACTCATCTCTATGGTGTAGAGAAGCAACATGCATGATATTCTGTGCATAGGTATCCTGGGGCCTGACATGTAGACTTCTCCATCTTCTCCCAAAATGATGATGGAAGGAAGGAGGAATGTAACCTTTGCCTCTTTTTGGATGAAGAGGTGTATGATTTACTCCATTCTTCTAAGAAAAGTGTAGTTGATCAGACCTTTCCATGTAACATCTCATAGGGATTTTGTTGCATCTCTCTGAAGGAAATGAGATTGCATGACATAGAGAAAGGTTCTTTGTCTTATGTGTGTCAGATGGATCTCCAGTCATATTCCTAGCTTCACGCTTGGGAGTAGGGACTGGATCTAGATCTGAATCACCCTGAATCTCAATCTCATAAACTGATACAACTGGTTATGCAATACTAGTGGAAACTACAAAAGAAGTAGATGGAATGTTTTTACCTCCCCTTTCAAGTTGCAGCAGAGAGTGCACTGGTTCTGAAAATGGCAAGAGATGTGAGAACTAATATTCCTTGGAGGCATGATTTGCAACACCCTTTGCTATGATGTTCCCATTAGAGATATCTATGATCTCCAATTAGTCAAGAGAAAATATCACTCGCTTTGGTGGACCAGTGTGAGTCATCTGCTATACAGATAACAGATTTGCAGCTAAGTAGGGAAAATAAAGCACATATTTGAACTTTCCATGTCCAATATTGATAGAGCCCTTCCCTTTGGATCGAATTTGACTATTATTTCCCATCTGAATACTAGGGCCATCATAATACTGTAAACAAGAGAATGGTTCTCTGGATGCAACCATATGATTGGAAGCTCCAGAATCAATGAGGAAGGAATGTGTTGTTGAATATCTAGCCTTGATTGCATGGAATCTCTCATCATGTTCTTCAGTTTCTTCTCTATGGCCAGCCTTCCTTGTGCCAATAGGCACAGTGATGTTATGTTTCTCTAGAAGAATGGTCATTACATCAATTGTTCTTCCAGTACAAGAGCTTTCTGGATGAAATCCCCTTCCACAGTAAGAAAAAATGGTCTTTCCTTTTCCATTCTTCGTGCTTCTCCTTGAACCCGAGCGCTGATCTGACTGCTATTTCTCCATAGGAGACTCATTCTTTTGCTTCCCCTTACCATTCATATCTTTAGGTCCTCCAGCAACCAATTCTTGATCTTTGGAAGATCTAATGATCCCCATTTGGACCATCTTGTCATGCTCATGGGTGAGAGATTCAATGAAGGCATTGAGAGTTGGCATCTTCCAATTAGGTGTTGTGAGCTTCCCAGAATGAAAGGTTGATACAAATACGGAGTAATCTGTGCCAATTTTTTAGAGGATGGCAAGGATGAGTTGATCATCCTCCTTCTCAACTTTACACAGCTTCAACTGGAACACCAGGTACTTGAATTTGGTGAAGAAACCATTCAGAGTCTCGAAGTTTCCTACATGAAGAGATTAGTTCATTCTCTAGCTGATAGATCCTCGGGTCATCTTTCTTATCAAACAAGGTAGAAATTCTATCCAAAATATCCTTGGGAGTCTTCAATCCATTAACGTGAAAGAGAAATCTTTAGAGATTGAGAGGCACAAACATCCATATGATTCATCAAGCCTATTCTAGTATTTTTCTTTGTCAACATAATGAACCATATCTGCCTCTGTCTCAATTGTGAGTTTGAAGAGTATTTTGGAGTGAAGTTGCATCTCCATGTCCTCCTTCCACTAGTGGTAGTTGAAAGGAGTGAGAAGCTCCATTGGAGAGGCCATTGTGTTGTTGTAGCGAATGCAGTGATACACAATTCCTTTGCTTAGGATTTATGTGGTAAATTCTCTGCTTCTGGTGTAGAGTTGGAAGGAGCAATTTTGCTCAACAAAAATTTGATCCAGTAGGAGATATGTAGGAGGAGAAGTGCCTTGTCCTGTCGATGCTCTTAAAGGAAAGGACCAAAGGGCTTGACCACGGCCACCACTACTGAATAACACCCCTCCTAGTAAAAAAATGGCCTCTCTCTCCCTAGGGCGCATCTGAAGGTGCGCTGGGTACAAGTGCAGCGTAACAATGCACTATAAGTTACATTATGTCGCTTGCCCCAATTTCAATGTAGCCTTAATTGAAGTATTAGAATTGATAGACACATGGTATGTAAAAGGCATTGTGATCTATATTAGGTTGTATGGAATTTATATGTCCCCTCACATCTTATTTGAATGAGTTCCAAACAAGATCCTCATCAAAGAAATTGTTTGTCAAACCTCTTTGCATGAGGCCACATCAATGTTAATTGGATACCATCCTAATAAAATTAGGACCTTATGCATTGATCGAATTTATACAACAATCACAATGCCTTGATGTGAAATTACACATTATTACCTCATGGAAAATAACAACCTCATCCTCATTGTCATCATACATACCATTATCATTATCATAGTCAACTTCCTCATCCTTTCCATCTCCATCCCCACCATAAATTAACATCATCATTAAAAAGCATATAAAAAAACATATTAATAAATAAACAAATATAAAACACATATCAATAATCAAATATTAAAATCATTTAAGAAACAAATATAAAAAATAATACAAACAAAAAAAACCATTGAAAAAAATCACAAAATCATATCAATAAATAATCAATTAAAAAAACATAAAAAAGCATATAAAAAAATCAATAAATAAACAAATATAAAAACACATATCAATACTCAAATATTAAAATCACTTAAGAAACAAATATAAAAAATAATACAAACAAAAAAAAACCATTGAAAAAAATCTCAAAACAAAAATCAACATTGAACGAAATCACTGGATAATAAACCACTGCGCATGATCGACTACCCTGATATTTGTTTCCCAACTTCTCTCCATGATTGCCCTTCTACCTCCCTCCTTGACTTATGTGGTGTAGCTACGAATACCCCACGTTGAATTAATAGTTAGCACAAATGGTGATAGAGAGCATTCCACTCCATAGCATGCACATAGTGATGATTGAACTGGTACCCACAGTGATAGAGGGTTGCAAACCCACGATGACAAAGGGCTAATGCACAATAGAGAACCGACAAACTCAGGTCCAGCTCAACACTGACAAATCAGGTAAGCTTTGTAGTGATCACACACCAAAGGAATGGTTAAACAATATTATGAATCAAGTTTAAAATTAAATATGGCTTCTACATATAATTCTTTCAGGATTTGGGTTTTGAATAATGTCTAAAACCCTAAATTTTTCACTGTGTATGTTGTGGTAGGATGTTTGGTTGATGTTCACCAAATGTTTGATGAAATGTGCAATCAAGATGTGGTGGCATGGACTGCCATAATTGCAGCCTCTTCAAGATATGGACATAAAGAGGAGACGTTGGCTTAATTCTATGGAATGCTACAGACAGGTATCTGCCCCAATCATTTCATCTTTGCCACTATTATGTTTTTCCCTCCTATAAGTTGTTGTAGATCCCATAGCTATTCATAAATATCCAGCTATCATATCAGATATACATGTCATTAAATAACATTAACATGGTTATATCTGATGTATCATGATAATGTCTCGATTGTAAGCAAGAAGACCTGCTATCATGTGTAGGTATATTCAAGCCAAAAAACCTGTTAACATGTGTAGTTATCTTAGAGCCAGAAGACCTGTATTTCCCCATATGCAGTTATGTTCATACTCCTAATACGAAGCACAACAAAATCCTTTTCAAAATTACAATTTTCTTTTTCCCATCTCTAATGCAGAGATGGGAATAACTGAGAAAGAGAGTTGTTCGTCTCAGCACTTGCAAATCGTTGGTAGCTCTAGACATTGAATCAATCTGTGGAATTTATCCAGATTACAGTTGAAGCTACACATAATCACCTTGGTGGTGCGATGTAGCCAGAGTTCTGTTGATTAGGGATTCGTTGAAGGTCGTTGTTCCAAAACAGAGTGTGCATTTATAAACCTGGGCATTTTCATACAAAAGATTCAAGAATCTGAGGTTGTGCCATCAAATTCCTTTCAATATAAATTTTGGTAATGCTCGATGAATTCTTGTAATACTTAATGGTTTCCTATAAGTTAGATTAATTCTCTGAATTTGCAGTTTTCTATGAATTAGTTGTTTGAGGATGTAAGTGTGCTCCATATTTGGGGTTGTACTAAGTTGTAATCCAAGTTTACCCTTAATCCTCTTACAAGTAGTATTTAAACATGTATACATTTTCCTGCCATTGATGACGGGTAGCAACCCGAAGCAGTGTGAACTAAAAGAACTCTATTTCAAAGGGAAATTGTACTAGGTAGCTATTATATCTATAAGCAAGTAGTTGTCACTCCATTTACATCACAAGGAGCATGGTTACCCATAGACTTGCATTACTGTCTTTTCCTTGAGGCTATTGCAGTGAAACCTACTAACATAAAGTTCTAAAATTTTAGCTTCAACTTCTCAACTAACCACACCTAGAGAGAGGAATGCCACACTATCTATATTCAACATGAGTGAGAGATTGTTGCTAGCATTGAGGAGAAATTAGATGGCATCGGGGTGGCTTTTGCAACCAAAATGAAGGAATTGGTTGATTCTTTTGCTTCTATTACGTATGACTGTTCTGTCGACAAAGTATTCAGAAAGTCCATGGCCTCCAAATGGACTACTATGGCCACAAGCACGTTTGATTGCCAAATCAATGAGTTCCTTACTGAGCTTATTGATAAACATGTTGCATAGGATACATCCATATCCGCTTGCTTTGTTGCTCATGAAGAGGAAGTCAAGCATGCCCAAGACATTCCACGAGAAGAAGCCATCTCTGCTTTAGTAGTTTCTAAATCCATTCAGGATTAAGTATACCATTGCTGGAAATAACGCTTGGTTGTTAATTGTGGTGGTAATTTGTTTTATGCTCAGTCTCAAAAATGAAAGAAAGCAACCCTGCATTTTTTTCTAAAATCAATGAATTACTTTGATTTAAAACTGTGATAATAGAGACTAGAATTCCAAGATTGCAGAGACGGGTCTGAAATTCAAGATTTTGCATCAAGGTACATCGTTACATTCTTAGAATGGGATTTGATCTTCAGGATTTGTTTGGGTAACGCACTCACGGATATGTATGCAAATGTGGGATTTTAGAGGATGCATGCAAACTGTTTGACAGAATTACTGAAAGAGATGTGGTGTCGTAGAGTGTGATTATTACACGCTATTCATATAGTTGGTAGTGTGATGAGGCCTTGAATATCTTTCATCGAATGCAAGTAGAAAGTGCTCAGCCTAACCTGATTAGTGATTACAATTGATGTGATGATATCAAGGTATGTCCTTAAAGGCATCACTGATGAGGCTTTGAAATTCTTTCTTCAAATGCAACTGGCTGGCACAATGACCTGGTATACTTCATTGATCTTGCTAAGATTCTCACCATCAATCTTGCCAGCCAGGGGATGGGAGATAGATAGGTGGTCCATGTTTTTTCATGATAGTGTCGTTAACACAGATGAGGGTGCAAATAATGACCAAAGAATGCCATCCATTGATAGTGGCTTTCATGATTTCATGGGATTTGGCAATTCGGTGATCTCAAATCTTCAGGAGTTTGAGAAAGTTGCTACAGAACTAGGTGATAGTATTGATCTATATGATAGTATTGATCATACTAGGTGATAGTATTGATCCAGTATCTCCTTCAAACACTGGGTCGAAAAAAAGGAAAAGGGTAAAAAGTGTATAGAATAGGGTGGCTAGAGATCCAAGTTCATCAACCAGCCCTAGCATATTCAATAGTTGTGGTAATATTGGTGAGAAAAGTGTGAAGGAGGTTAGGTTTTCTATGAAAAGTAATCTTATCTGGAAGCCTCATAGTCCCCTACCACCCCATAGCTCATGTGCAACTCCGACTGGCAATGCACTAAAGAAGGGAGTACCTCTGGGTCCAATCTGCATCATGAAAGAGTCATATAGTCTCAAAAGTGTCAGGTGGAAATCCCTTTCTGCTTGGAAGAGCCAGAAAATATTGAAAAGCATTTCACCTTACGCCAAGCTGATTCGTAAATGGAGGTCAAATGTTTTGCAATAGAATTTATACATAAATTGCTTATACATAGGTAAGGTCAGTTCTACATATGTTCATATAAAATAAAGTTCATATTCATAACATCAGTGAATTTTTAAGTAGATTGCTAGCTTGTATTGTTTGTTGTTTTAGGTATGGTTCTTGATTAATGCCTATTATTATGATGAATTCTCCATACAAAGGCATTTGATATAAAAAATTGGGGTTCACGCTCAGAAATATTTTGAGGAATGAGATTTCAATGTTTTCCAGGAAACATGACCCTGTTTTTAGAGCAAAAGGACTATGGAGGGAAATAACAACAATTTAATTATTTAAATTTTGGAAGATTTAAAGTCCTAATTTTATACCTCCAAAACAAAATTTTGAAAAGTTTTCAATATCTTTTGTCATGCATCACGTTGCATGACAAATGTTTCTGAATTCTAAGATCAGAGTTATTAAATTTTCTTTACTAGGATATAATCTGATAAAACATTAGAGAATTCCACTACCTCTTGTGATCTATGATTTCATTTTTGAAGTATTTCTCAATTATTATCAGGTTGATAAAATAGTCTTTGCCTTGTTATAATGCAGGAAGGAAGATGTTTGGGTAGGTCACCTACTATCAGGATATTCTTTACCTATGGAACATATTGGTGGAGCATGTAAATAAGCAATGAGGGTGGCAGTTGCAACAACATAAGAAGCATTTCCAGGAGCAGAGGTCCTTGTACATCTTGATATGAAGTAAGCATCACTCTTTCATTTTTCTTATCTATTGTTGATGACCAAGAAACAAGAAAAATCAAATTTAACATAATTTCTCCTAAGAAAATTATAAAAATACTCAAACCTGGGGACTAACAATGTATTCTTATAAATTCAAGGCCCTTGTCACATTTCATTTGGGAAATGGGACTTGTTAGCGAATGGAAACATAAAAAATACTTTGGTAAGGGTTCTAATTTGGACATATTTCCAACCAAAGGCCCCCCAGGGTTCCCTATCCCAGCTAAAGATTATAGCCTTAGGGGGAACCTGCCCTATAAAATACCCTAGTAAGGTTTCTTCCATATAAGCATACACACATTATCAAGCTGATCAATTGGGTTTTCTATAGTAACATAGTTGTCAGTTTCATAATTACCATGTTGAATTCTCAATAGTCATAAATGTAGAACAAAACACAAAGTATAGATCAATCGAGGGAGCATATTTTTTTTGTATGCAATCTATAGCTGAAGTTGCCTATGTCAACACCATTAAACTCTACTGTAAAAATAGGCTCAAACATATTATACCAAATAGATATGATTACAACTACAGGCTATGGATTGCATACTAGGTTTCTCTTCGTCATTTAAAGCATATGGATATGCTTCATCTATTGCATGCAGTGAGACTAAGGCCAACTCAGCCTATAGTTGTAATAATATCTATTTGTCCTAAAGCTACAAGTCCTAATCCCCCTGAAGCTACAAGCCCTAATCCCTAGTGGCATTCTCAAACAAATTTTCCTTACCTTGCGGCAACAACTCATCGATTAACAATCTCTCTTCATCATCATCCTCATCAAATTTGCTTCTGAAAATGGTGTTTGACAACTTCATGTATATGGAGACTCTCTTTTGAAAGGCGAGGAGGAGGGCGGTTGGGAACCAGGTGCATGAAAGATTTGATTTTAGGAGGGAGCACATAGGAGGAGGATGGTTGGGAACCTCCATCAATGGCGGCCATGACGTCTGCAGAAGAGGCAAACCTGAGAACCCTAACGTGCGAGCTGAAACCCTAGCAGAGCGACTAAAAAATTTTGGTTGTCCCCTATGTAAATATTTGCATAAGTTCAATGAATGGTCACAAAAATAACATGACCATTGAAAATAACTTCCATAGTTTCAAAAAATAATAATTAATTAGTTTTATAATTTTTTTTTCAAAACAACACAACAATTTTCTATAAAAATGGTAAATTAAATCACTCAAACATAACTCATTCTAAGGACACCTATAAATTTAAAAAAAATCCTTAAACTTAATTTCCCCCAATTTGACAAATATCTTTTGAAAACTTGAAATTTTAGTGGCTATACAACCAATGACATTGAAATCATCGTTTTTGCTCATTTGCTGGGAAGAGAAATTGCTCGATCAGGTAGGGAATTTCAGTCATGGGTTGGAAAACTTCACTTCATATTGCTCGATCAAGTCGGGAATTTCAGTCATGGGTTGGAAAACTTCACCTCATAGTGGCGCGTGGGGATCAACCTACATCTCCTCAGGGTTTATTTCACTGATTTTTCATAAAGGGACTTTCACGGATTAGGTTGTGTTGCATTCTGGTCAAGACAAACGTTTTAGGTATTTTCTCAATCTTCTGCAACAATATTCTGTTCGGCTTATTTTCCCTGTACACTCCATCCCTGTAAACTTCACACAGGGTTGATTTCACTATTTTTTCATAAAGGGACTTTCACATATTAGGTTGTGTTGCATTCTGGTCAGGACGAATGTTTTAGGTATTTTCTCAATCTTCTGCAACAATATTTTGTTCGGCTTATTTTACCTGTACACTCCCTCCCTGTAAACTTCACACCTGGTAGATTAATGTTGGTTCCCCTATCCTTTACCGCCCACTTCAGATTGGATGTGATATGCAACCCACTATAGCTCGAAAAAATATTTAGATATTAAACAGCCAACAATGTTCATTAAGTTTGAGGCAGTGCTATCTTCCACGCATCCACCAAAATTCCAATCACAGACCATGTTGTCACCTTTTTGTCGCATCATGCAAGAGGAAAAGTGGGTGTTGTCGCATCATGCAAGAAGAAATAACGAATTATCCCTTTGAAGTTTGCTGCAAATATTCCATTTACCCCCTATTTCTTGTTGAATTTACCATGAACCCTTCAATCGCCACCAATTTCCAGTTGTAGAGGTTTTAATTAGCTAGATCTCCCCCGATTTCCATTAGTAGAGGTTTTTAACTTTGTGAATGCTTTCAAAGAAGAAAGATACTAAGTTTTAACAGAATGAACTTTGAATTCTAAGGACATGTCAACCTAGTGACTAAGTATTGTCTTCTCCATGAAGCTCATCAAGTTTGAATGATGTCTTCTCTTCTGAGAATAGATGGGAAACTGTCAAAACAATGTATCTAGAGTGCAAATCAAGCAGTTCATAAACCTTTCATAATCAGCTGGTTCCATTTTACAATATTCAGCTCCAGATTGAATTTTGTTCTATTGGCTATGTTTTGAAGCACCAATTTCAGGTTGTTTGTTAGTCTTTCTTTCTTGATGTAAAGGCAAGAAGCTAGGTTTTAGGAACGGTACCCATCTTGCCAAGTTCATATTAGCAACAACTCTGTTTATCATGTTTAACAACAGTTCAAAAGAAGAACCATTGATGTCATTGGTTAAGTGATCTAGCAGACTACTACCTTTTGGAAGAATTGCACTCAGTAATTTTTTCCTACTTTCCTACTTTTTTTTCTCTGAACTAGTGACTAGCATACAGAAAGTAGATAGCTCTTTTAAGTAGGGTGTCACTAAAATATGATGCAAAATATTCTGCGGTCTGATGTCTCCTTTCATCACACTGTACAATGTCAAAGATTTGGCAGTAGGCATACTCATCCCAGACTAGTTCATCAACAAAATCACCAAGTCTAGTGTACACTCTCTGCATTTTTTATACAAAATTTTCCCAAGAGTGATCATAATCCACCAAAAAACCTAAGTCTTGAGTTGATAGCCATCCTTGTTTCCATATTGAAGTGGTAATAGGGTTCCCAAATTGATTCAACATGAATTTACCAATACCTTGAAAGCACTAAATTAACTCTTCTAGAACAAAAACAACATTATTACAGGCCATTGTAGCATATACCCCTATCCTTACATGTGATCCATTGCCAGTATTCTAGGCCATAAAGCTCCCAATTAGAGGAAATTCCAATGTCATATATTTTCAATGGCTTTACATTATGAGGAAGAGCCTCTTATACCTGTTGTAGAAGAACTGATTCCAAATTTTCAATATGAGTTATAAAACAGTCCAACAATACCTAGGAAGTCCAAATCCAATCATAAAGGTAATTTTATGGGGACCATCAAACTTCCAAAGGAATGAGGTCTTATCCATGTACATATTAGATCCATGTTGACATTGATACCATATAGGCAAGAGTTTCAAAAGGAAGTTTTAGGAAGTTTCTTCTAAGCTTTAGCTTTTCTTGTTTTTGTGCTCTTAGTTCACTTGGGAGAAAAAGAAAGAGCAAGTGAGGAAAACACAGAAAAGAAAGAAGCAAGGATTCAATCACAGTAGGATGCAGACCTGGACCGAGACTAGAATTAGTCACTAATGCCAATGCACGAGGCAGAGTGTAATGATATGTAATTGTGCTTTGTACAGTCATTCTCTCATGGAATAATTTTTCTTCCTTGGATGTTTTCTCTGTTGTATAATGAATCTTTAATCTTGTTGCTAGTCTACTTTCATTCTTTCTAAATCCCCTACTCTATTGTTGCTTTTGCAAGCATAAATCAGGACACATCTAAAGCAAGTTGTGCCTTTTTTCTAGGCATCTTCATTACAGTAATATGTATTGGTAGGTGTTTCAAGGCATCCTTTAGCAGTTTTTATTTCTTTGAAATAAATTCGTTTACATAAAGTGGAGAATGTTCCTCACACAAAGACTCTTATTTTCATGTTGTTGGCACCAAGTCGATGACTTAAAATCCTGTGTTAATTTGATGTGGAATCTAGAACTCATTTAGATGTTTCTTCACATGAAAACTCTTCTACCCCTGAAAATGGGCCAAAGGTGGTGATTCTAGTCATTACTAAATTTGACATGGATCCCATAGCTATGACAATAGCTTCTCTTACATGTCACATAGATAAGAGACAAATAGGAAACACCATAAAAACAAAGACAATTTGTAAGCCTTTGACTGTCGGCTTTAAACTTCTTCAAGTCTGCAACGTACCTCTGTTATGAACTCTGGAAAAGACATATTCAGCTTCTCTTTTCACACCTCTATAATGTAGACTTTTTTTGTGTCAAAATATTTAGGGAGTTCTCAGGAATTGTGGTTGCACGATCAATATCCCAATAGATCCATTTTTGATGTCATTGGTTAAGTGATCTACTAGTCTCAGAGATTTTCAATGGTTTGACATTATGATAAAGAGCCTCTTATACCTATTGTAAAGAACTGATTCCAAATTTGCAAGTTGAGTTGTAAAATAGTCCAAAAATACCTAGGAAATCCAAATCCAATCATTAAGGTAATTTGATGGGGACCATCAACCTTCCAAAGGACTGAGGTATGATCCATGTACATATTAGAACCATGTTGGCATTGATACCATATAGACAAGAGTTACAAAAGGCAGTTTGTTAACAAGTAGAGCATGACAATGATGAAGTAGTTTGTTAACTTGTGTAGAGATTTGGAAAGTAGGAATGCTTCAATATTAAAAAAGAATGGAATTTATGGCAATCCAAATTTCCCATATAACAAGGAAAGGTGTAACTCTTAGACTTTTTAGTTTTGATCTGACAAACCAAATTTTGAGACGACCTTCAATAGAAGCTTCATTCCATATAGCATGATTCCCAAGTTTGTCTTCCATATCTTTCCACACATGTTTAATAAATGGGAATTTTATGAAAAGATGAGTAGTGCAAGTCTTGGCATCATATCAACAAAGTAGACAAATGTTTGGCCCAACCTTTTTTTTTTTTGGTAGAAATTTCAAAGTAAGAATTGTATGATGTAAAGTTAGCCACATTAGAAGTTTAGTTTTTTAGGGGCTTTGTTCTTCCACAATATAGAGAACCACATACCTGCTACTTGCATTTCTTCCCCTTCAAAGGCTATATATCCTTGTTTTGGATTGTAACTACCACCAACTTTGTTTTGAACCCAGACTAGTACATCAACAAAATCACCAAGTCTGATGTACACTCTCTGCATTTTTTGATACAAAATTTTCCCAAGAGTGATCATAATCCACCAACAAACCTAAGTCTTTAGTTGATAGCCATCCTTATTTCCATATTGAAGTGGTAATAGGGTTCCCAAATTGATTCAACATGAATTTACCAATACCTTGAAAGAACTAAATTAACTCTTCTGGAACAAAAACAACGTTATTAATGGCCATTGTAGCACCTACCCCTATCCTTACATGTGATCCATTTCCAATCTTCTAGGCCATAAATCTCCCAATTAGAGGAAATGTCAATGTCAGATATTTTCAATGGTTTGACATTATGAGGAAGAGCCTCTTATACCTGTTGTAGAAGAACTGGTTCCAAATTTTCAAGTTGAGTTGTAAAACAGTCCAACAATAACTAGGAAGTTCAAATCCTGTCATAAAGGTAATTTGATGGGGCCCATCAACCTTCCAAAGGAATGAGGTATTATCCATGTACATATTAGAGCCATGTTGGCATTGATACCATATAGGCAAGAGTTACACAAGGCAATTTTAGGAAGTTTCTTCTAAGCTTTAGCTTTTCTTGTTTTTGAGCTCTTAGTTCACTTGGGACAAAAAGACAGAGCAAGTGAGGAAAACACAGAAAAAAAGAAGCAAGGATTTAGTCACAGAAGGATGCAGAACTGGACCAAGACTAGAATTAGCCTCTAATGTCTATGCACAAGGCAGAGTGTAATGATATGTAATTGTGCTTTGTACAATCATTCTCTCATGGAATAATTTTTCTTCCTTGGATGTTTCTTCACATGAAAACTCTTGACCTGAATGGAGTTCAAATGAATTTTTGAGAACACAATTACTAACCTATAGGACTTAACTAATCAGATAAGTGTCCTTTCATATACCTGGTTAGCAAGATAAATTTCATTAGTAGTGGTGCAACAATCACTGTCTATGTTGTTTGTTAGATAACATTTTTTCATTTCAGACAAAAGAAAATTTAAAACTGTTTTCAATAGCTATTGAATGACCAAACCTTTTGTGTCATTTCTGAGATTGACAAAAGCTAAGGGAGAACTTCCTCTTCCAGTTACACTAATACAATTCCATTTGGCATTGTCACTAGACATTTTTTTCCCCTTTACTTCCTTTTAAACATACATGAATGCCTTTTGAATGAGCAAACCTATTTTGGCATGGCTTATATGAACCTGTCTAAGGTGAGTCCAACATCTGGTCAATTCAAGTTAATTTTAACTAAATCTTGCAACTATCTTTGCTCATGCATTAAGAACACTATTCACAAGTCTCCCTAGGTGGCCATTTTGTTTAGCATTGCTTTAATGGAAAATTGGTTAACAATTTTGTAAATTTTTTAGTTGGCTCTTATATATGTATAATATTGGTCAACTCTCTCACACAATTCTGGAATATTTTATATCCTTGGAAGTAACAAGTTGAGAGTCCCGAAGATATTTGGTATACTCCCATATTTATCATATCATATGAAAAATTAAGGAGCTTGTTTACATTCTTCCCAGTCACTTTATTTGTCATATCTCTATTAGACCACCCACAAGCCTCTTATTCAGTAAGTATATGGAAATCACTCTCCTGATAATGAACAGAATATAACTTCCATGGTTCAAATTTCCAAGGCATGATTGCTCTTTCCTACAAACAGTTTTTGGAAAATTTATGGGCTTCACATTTCTACTTTGGACAGACCTATGCCAGTGGGAGAGGTAAATGCCAATGTTCAAAAGCTTCCGGGAAAGTTTTTTATATTATTATATTTTAGTATATTTTGATGCATATATATTCCAGAGAAACATGCAAAATGTTCAATTAGTTTCAGAAAACATGAGAAAAGTCGGCTTTTATTTTCCACTTTTTTTGCATTATGTATAGTTTATACCAGTCTATAAAAGTCAGCTTTTCTTTTCTTACATACCAGTCTATAAAAGTCATATTTTCTTTTTCTTTCTTTTGAAGACTACTATGTACTCCTTTTTGCTGGTTGCTTTAGACTACTTGACCTTCTGATCAATGTCAACATTAGGATGCACTTGTAATGGGACTAACCTGATGGAATCTCACTAGATCTTAACCCTCCAATAGTGCAAGCACAACTGGGGATAACACAAACCCTGATTGAGAAGATCCACCTCAAATTTATATATGCAATAAATTACATCAGATAGAGGTTGGAAATTGACAAAGTATTTGATGCCCAGTGCCTTCATCCTTATTTCAAATATCTTACATCTGTCACTAAGGCTGAAAGAGGGCCTAAAAGGATCTTATCTAAGTTCTATTTAGTGAGACCATAATGGCCTGGGACTACAGGTTCAAGACCCAAAGTCAATCAATTGAGTTATAAAGAAAAATGGATGGGGAGAGAATATACCTGCATGTGGGGGAAAATAACAAGTCATCAAATTTAAATGCACCCCACCTACGCTCTTTTTGTTGATACAAAACTAACAAATGAAAGGCATTTTAGGAGCATTGTCAAAAACTTCAAAAAAATCGTTAAGGAATTTAATAACAAATCAGAAATAGATGTCAATGATATTAGGAGTGGTTAACAATGGATGTGGTGAAGCATGCTAAACTAGGGGATGGATTACATTGTTATGGAGACATGCTGCAAAGAATGGGCTGATAACCAATTGACATTAAAACTAGATCTGTTGGCACTGTGAGGCCCAATAAAGCAAATACCAAAAGGATCATCCACAAACCAAATGAAACAACATCCTCTTAGGGGGTGATATGGACAGTTGTAAATGTACTCTCTGACTTCCACCTTTTAAAGATTCATGGAAATTCCATTGTCTTGAGTATTGACAGAAGATCAAAACTTAGGAGACAATGTATTACACAGGAAACAAACATACTTGGGATCTCCACTTCAGCACACCTCTATAAGGAGATGTGATATACAAGTCAAGAGGTTCAGTTTTATTAAGTTCCATTGAGCTCTGAGTTTGGTACCTTTTGTCCTTATTTTCTGAATCTCATTTGTCCCTCCCTACTTCTATATATTCTCTTTTGGTGTCCTTTTAAGTCTTCTGTAATTTAACTCCTCTAGGTATGAGATCTACTTTGTCATACCTGTCACTCCACTTTCTTGCTTTCTACTTCTACAGATCCGAGAATAGTTATAACGGAGGTTAATACTGGAGAATACTACAGATTGAAATCTCTCAGCGATCTTTCATAACAAAATTAAAGATCACCCATGAGAGACCAAGGTTGGTTACATTCAATTAGTTGTCACTCTTCTATCAGGTGGCAAGAGGCAATGTGACCACCTGATAGGAGTGTAAATTAATCAAAATTGACCACTGACATGGTATGGGTGCTTCTTGATTCATTCATTATTCAGCATTGTCTTGGCATGATTGGCATCATTTATTAGGTTGAAGCAATGATTGATATTAAAGCCTAGAATTTTTAATTTGAATGAATTCCTTATGGGCTCCCTGCCATCAAAGCAGCATTGTGCATGTCTAATATTTGAAATTTATCAATCATCCACACTGGATCACTTCAATAGCCTTTAACTAGACCTTGGAGTCAATAGATTTGAAATTCATATTTTTAATTAGAGCAACCTGTATCTAGGCATGACATTTTCCAAAGTTATTTGATGTAAGACTACCATGGCAGAGAAAACCAGAGATCTATCGGAATAGTTGCAATAGAGTCTGGAGCCTTTCATTAATTAGTCATGGTTGAAGGAGATGGGTCATAGAATGATGTGGCTAATTTTCCTGACAACAGTGCTACTGCAGAAGATTTCCATTTGTTAGGCTGCATTGAAATAACAAACTAAGGATGGATTGACTATAGAGAATTTTGTAAAGTCGTTCATTGACAGCTGACATGAAGGGAAGGATGTTGAAGTAAGGAGGATATCCAGGCATTTCCTATCATCAATTCATAGAAGCATGTATGGAATTGAAAAGGTGTCACCATGTTCTACCCAAGTACAAGATATCTTGACAACTTTACATTGTCGTTAACTCTAATTATAGAAGGTGACTTTGGAAGATAAAATTGGGTGCAGATTTCTGAAAGACTGATGCACCTGCGAATAATGCTTCAATTACTGGCTACTTTCTATGGTTGACAAGCTAAATACTTTGTGTTGTTCAGGTCTTGTGTCATTTAAGGTTGCTACCACCTAAATGATGCGAGTTTTATAAGTCGGTTTCTTATCTATTTGGTAGTCCTAAACTTTTTTCAGTTATGCTCAAAAGTCACTTGAACTGCACTTTCCTAATCCCTTTGTAACAGCAGAATGTACTCATCTGGACTACAATAAGTGTTTTTTAAGCTCTTCTTTGAAGTCTTAATAAAAAATAAAAAACGTTTCAGCAGAATTATGATCATATTAATAGTAGAAGTCAAAATTTTGTATCATTCTAGTCATACCCTATCAATCTATCAATAACTGACAACTTTAACATGCATTTGGCTATTCTCTCGTCATCAAATGTAAGGCTCAGCAAGTCAGGTCAGGCTAAATGAAATAGGGGATCAGATGGAGTTGACCATTCATTGGCGTAGGTGGCATGTGACTGGAAAAAGATTTCTTAGCCTCCAAATCATTAATGCCATCTTCATTGAGGGATACTTCCAGGGTGCCCTCCCCATTAAATAGAGGGCCCACTGAATTCAAGTATAAAGGCTCACCCTGACTGGCAAATTCAGTTGCAGTCCTTGAATCTGCGACCGATACAGATATCCCCATGCATGTATCCTTACCTGAGATCTCGCTCATAGGTTCTAAAGTGCCAGTTTTCTACAAGGATGGATTTTCCATGTGATTTGCTTTCTGTACTGATGTCTATTTTTATGTACATATTTTGTATGTCCTTAATGAATCACTAATTAAAATGGATGAACAGACTACAGAACCATGCTCTGGCAATGGAAACAGTACAATCTTTCCTAAATTCTTTCTGACCAGCTTAGCAGTAGCCCCTGAGGAGACATTCATGTCATCAACTTTAGCTACTGTAGATGAAGACTTCTGTGCACTGCAACTTAGGGTTTTGTGCCTTCTGTGGGGATAAACTTGAAGTAGCCATTGATGTAGGTAATGAAATGTGATCGGACAAAGATTTATCTACCCTCCCATTACAATGACCAAGTTCACTAAGCAATATCTCTAGGACACCCTCCCCTTTAGATTCGAAATGTGCCTTAGGGCTCGGATGCAAGGTAGCAGTTGATGGTGCATGTTGCTACAGCTGCTGTTTTTTATTTCTCTACTCAGATTTAGTTATCTCTCTCATATTTTCCATTGTTACATGACCTATTAAATTCATACATTCACTATTCTTCTTTTCCTAAAAAGAGTTATTTTGTTCCAGGCCAGGTGCAGAAACAGAAGTTAAAATAATATTTTCATTAGGAATAACTATTTCTGGGCTAGGCATGTTCATTGGAAAATTCTTAACTGCAGCATCAGACTTCTTTGTAGCTGACAGTTTAGTCACAGTAATGAATTGTGAACCAAATATGTCTCCGCTGATAGCCACTAAAACAGCTAAAGGAGTTGAACCATAAATTCTCTCAGTAGCAGATGATGTTGAAAAAGAAGATTTCATTTGCAGAGCCTCCAATGAAATGAGGCTAGTTTCTTCAGCTCGAGTGAAAGGTTTTGATAGATCCAATGTTCCACCAGACTGTGCCATAGTTGGCAAATTTTGACCTGAAGATGTATGCACAGGATCAAACGTATTTGGCTGCTGATGTAAATTAATTGAGTGGCCATATGATCCTACTGGTATTGCTGAGTTGGAATTTAGTTTGTGAGGACTGTTGAAAGCCATAGGCACACCGGATTGTGGAGGTTTATAAGTTGAATATATTCCTGACAAAGTATTAGTGTCAAAAGTTAGTTTAACAGTCCAGGTATCTGTGTGGGAATCCAACTTTGTGCCCTTTGGACCAAATTTCAACTCTTCATGAGTCTCAGGAAGCTAGCAATTGCTGCAACACTAGAAAGGTAGTCCAACAGATGGTTAATGTACAGGTAAGGACACTTGAGTTCATGTACGTTGAATTCATGATATTATCGCAGGTTCAAACACTGACCCATCACAAAGGATTAAAAATTTTTTAACAAGTCCCCCTCACTAATAAGGTACCTGAAAAACAATTGATATTGGATATTAAATGCTACAAATAGGAGGACTATGAGAAAAAAGCTCCCAAAAGAGATTGCTAATTAAATTTTAAAAATTGCTATTCCTTTAAGGCATTGGATGACTCCCTGAACAATGTGTTATGGGAAAACAGAGGCTGCCAGATAAGAGGCAACAATTAGAATCACTAAAGAAGCATGCCAACTCTCACCAAAATTTTATCACAAAATAAGCATGTACTTTTAAATAAAAGGATAAGATGTGAGTTTGTCAAACAACTGGACTTCATCAACAGTTGTGTAATAACTAAAAGGTTGTTCCAACAGCTGGCTGATTAGCTGTCAATTCATCCTAGGCCAGGTGGTGGAGAGTAGGAGTGTTATCCTCAATTCAAGTTTCTCACAACATTTTACTAATCAGAAAGATTGGTATATTGATTTTGTTGAGGACAAATCTAACTCTAATTTTGTATTCAAGTGGTGGAGAAAATGCAGAGTTGAGAAGTGGGAAACACTAGTACAAGTGATCAATTTTTCCATGGCAAAACGTGGCAATATCCACGGAAAATCGTGGATATTGCCACGTCTAAGTGTTTTTTTTTTCGTGGAAACAATTCCGTCGCAATAGAGACGACCCCTAATTTGCGTTGCAAGAGTGACAATGTTCTATATTTCGTTGGATGTCTAATTCGTCGCTATATCCACGCCTGGCCATCTCTGTATCCACGCCTGGTCGTCGCTGTATCCACGCTCTGTATAAGGGTTTTTTTTTTAAATGCAAACCCAGGAATAAGACGTCGCTATAGCAACGCCTTGCCATCTTTGTATCCACGCCTTGCCATCGCTGTATCCACGCCTGGCCGTCGATGTATCCATGCTTTGTATAAAAAATAAAAAAAATTAAATGCAAACCCCAGGAATAGCGACGGGGATGCTATACCTGCGACGGGAAGACTACGCTATGCAAATAATGCCAAAAAATTATTTATGATATGTTGGACTGCGATGGCCCCTCAATACTTAAATAAAAGAGTCAAGGGAACTCTAAATTAATAGTTCATAAGGCGCAATACTTGCTAAGTTTTTTGAATGGGGTATCAAGCTAAGTGGGCTTGATTATGGTAAAAACTCTACAATTAAGCATGCTTGATCCAAAGTCTAAGTGGACTTGATTGTGGGGAAAACTCTACAATTTAGTACGCTTGAGCCAAAGGAGTTTTGAGATTGGTGACCTCCCGAGAACACTGAGTTACCATGCGTAAGCCCTAGAGTTGATCGATGCTATGTGATTCATTTTGTTAGTCTCAATCCCACTTCTTCACCCCTGCAAGCATCACACGATGCAATGAGTGCTAAGTGGACTATTCAAAACTATGAGAAATTGGTCAATTGCAACTTTACTCATGGCACATGGATAATAGATTAATGACGTACACTATGAAAATAATCCCAAAACTAATAAATCAAATTATGTTAATGTCCACAAATGCCCAAAATACATCAATGTCATTTAAAAGACACAATTTAACAACGATAACAGTGCCTAGGGCATCTCAAAAACTGAAACATAAGAAACTCAAAACTAAAACCTAGGCTAGCAAAGTAATAGACAACATGATAGAATGAGAGTAAACTCAAAAGGGTAAACTTGGGTAGTGTAGTATAATATATCAGAAGAAAATACTACTCCAAGAAGAGAAACTGACTAATTCATATGAATAAAATGTCAAGGAAGAGCAACACCGAAGTTAGCGATAGTCAGAAGAGGAAACATCATCACTGCCAACTACTATAAATGTGAATGTTCTCAGTTCAGAATAGTATGAGCTTCTTCTTCCTTTATTCAGCCTTGGATGTTTGGACAGCCATTGTTGAAATCTAAGATTCACATCTTAGACATTCAGTAGACTCTAAGGCCAACAGAGATCACCTGACCTAGTTTGATGATGATACTCCCCAAACAATGGGACATCACAACACTTTCTACTTCACATTGACATATATTGTGGCCTCCAATCTTAGGGCCTTAGTGACCTTGTTGGATTTGATCCTTTTTTTATTTACCCTTCTATGTTACTGTATTTTGTACTTGATGGAGTGTCCTGTTGCTGTTTTGCTAGGTGCCTCCACAATTGGAATATTACAATGTACCTTCAAAATCCATTAGTTTATTTTGGCTACCAGTGAAATTAATAGGATGTTTGTTTCTTTCTTCTTTCTTAATTTCCTGTGAACAAATTAGTAGAGGAGAGATAGAACTATGCATGGATTTTAGAATTGTTAAGGGGTTTTTTTAATACATTTGATCTAGCCTCCTTTGACTCTATTTTGGCTACTGTTTTCAAAGAGACAACCCTAGACAATCAAGAGACAATTTGTACCTTTCTATTCATCGTGAACATACACATCACTTAAAATGTTAGCGGCAGAAAAAAACACAAAGGAAAAGTAACAATTTAATATACATTGTGCGACTTTCCAAAGGTATTGTTAAATGCTCAACCAACCTTGTCTAGCAACCTTGCAGTTGTTTGAGGAGGAGGACATTTCAGATCAAACTTCTCACATGCAGACAAAAGATACTTGTTTGCCTCCTCAGATGAGATATCTTTTGGGATGTTGAGTTGTGCAGCCTCTTCCAACCCTTGAACCATGTCTATCCTTCTGAAATAAGCATAAAAAAACATAGACTTTCATTACCACCAAAACATCCCAGCAAATGGCCCCCAAAATGGAACATGTACATAATGAACAGAAAAGAAACAAAAACCATCAAAGCATCCTTTAATGCAAATTAACCTGAAAGGAGGAGTGAAATCAATTTCTATAGGATCCTTATCCACTCCATTAGCATGGTACTGGATTTTATAGCCACCAGTTAACTTCCTGACCATGCCTGAAATACCCAAAGAAAAATTTTAACTAGAAAAGAAGCCTGAAGATATTATCTACTTTACTATATCTTAATGATAAATCAACAATATAGTCACTCAATCATGTCCACTTCATCTGCATGTCAAATAAGTTCAATAAAACACATCAATCAGCTCCACGATGCCAAGTTTCCATAAAAATAATCTTATTTGAACCTGATAACATATTTTCTGTAAGTTCCATTAAGTCATTATAGTCAGCATATGCCATGTAAAATTCACAAGTAGTGAACTCTGGGTTATGAGTTAAATCAATGCCCTCATTACGAAATTGCTTTCCAATTTCATACACACGATCAAGTCCACCCACAATCAATTCTTTTAGATAAATCTCTGGAGCAATGCGCATGTATAACTTCATATTAAGATCATTGTGATGAGTAAGAAATGGCCTAGCAGCAGCTCCACCAGTTATCATATTCATCATTGGTGTTTCTACCTGTTTTTCAGATTTAGCATAAGAGAGATTATATGAACAGAAGGAATAGACTTTTAAAGCCATTTTCAAGTAGAGAATATAACCATTGCAATAAGGAAAAAAATTGCAGACTAGCATAAAATACAAAATGATAGTACCTCAAGAAAGTCAAGGTCATCAAGGAGCTTCCGCACATAGGATATTATATTTGCTCTCGTTTTGAAGATATGCCTAACCTCTGAGTTGACCATCAAATCTAGATAACGTTGTCGATATCTTGTTTCGAGTGATCCAAAATTCCACAATAAACAATCTATGAGTAAATCATCCTGACTGTTGGAGTGAGGAATGTAAAAATGAATAGAGAGATTTTATATTCTACTAAAGAAGTCATTTAATACAAACAAAAAACAAGAGAGTACAGGTGGCCTTATTCTGCAAGCAGTCAAAAGATAACAAAACAGTGAACACATAATGGCCCCACAAACTAAATGCTCAAAGGAAGCAAATGGCTCACATGATAAATAAGAATATTCAGATCAAAATTAAAAATAGGAAAACTGAAATAATTTTAAAAGATGAAATACCTGGTCTTTCAGAACCTATCATTCAGGGTTTCTAGTCTGACCAGGAACCCATATATCAGTTGTTTTATCTCCCTCATTTTCTTGGAACACGACAAGAATGATGATATTCATGTTCTATGTTGCAAGGGAAATTACAAGTATAGGAAGCTTAAATGATCCTTAGTTTGATTCAGAACCTTTGCCTAAGCATGGTGCTCCTTCATTGGAAGAGCTCTTTGCCTTGGCATCATGTGTAGATAAGGTGAAAGAACTGTAAACGAAGTAGGAAATATACTAAGTTCTCCCCTTTTGCTTTTTCCTGTAATACAACCAATGCATATTTTTTATTTATTCATTATCCAAACTCCTCTATAAAAGTTCGCAAAGAGCATTATCAAGAAATCCCATGTAGACAACTTAATGCAAATTAAGAGAAAAATAGAAACAAATCCTAGATACTACAGAAGAAATTCAATATTGGAAAAGATTTTATCCTGCATCTGCCTGGATAGCAAATGAACATAGCAGGAAGGACAGAAACATGCAAAGCTCCCTAGTGAGCAAATGTAAGTATCTCCATAGTGCACAATAGATCATTGACAATGATCTCCATTAATAGGACTTAGCACAAGCAATACAAATAAACAAGACATTCTGCAGGAATAATTTATCAAGAGTGGCCAAAAAACAAAGAAAACAAAAAAATTCCATACAGACCCCATTCTGCAAAGTTGTTTCCACATCCATGACACCATATAAAGACATGGACTCCAGACCTTCAACACAAAAAATAGGAAAAATAATGGACCTGATGATTCCTGCACAATTCCAAGCCTCCCTTCCTTGGAAGAATTGATGCTATAACTTTAGATGGAAGACAAGCGAGAGGTCATCCCACAAACTACAAAGAAAGGATGCCAAGAAAGATACACTTCCAAGTCTCTACCTGAAATTGTGATCCAACTGTTGTGACAATTGATCTATTCAAGCTGAAATCCTAGGTCTGACATATTGCTTTATGTGATTATGGCTCAGAGAAAATGACCCATATTGCTTTATGGGATTATGGCTTTCAGAAAACTGGAAGTTAAAAGACTCCTATGATCTTTACCTCCTAGGCAAAGAAGTTATTTGTGGTAGTTTTTTCTTCCAAGGAAGACAAAGCTTCCATTTTCAAAGGAGGTCCCTGAAATTTAAAACAGCTGGCTTGTACATGAAATTCCGTTAGAGCTTCTTGGCAATCTGGTCCCTGGCCATCCAAATTTACCTTGAACAGAATCAAATCAGAAATAACCTTGCAAAGTTCTAGAAAAGCTTGCTTGTCTGTTGTTGGCAATCTTTATGTAAGATTGGTTTCTCTTTAATTCAACCACTGTCTCATCTCCTTATCCCACAAGTATCCCCAAGGGTGGAAACTACTCTTGGCTAACCTCTTTTATAATAAA
>LPNX010683253.1:35840-55439 GCA_001517045.1 Pseudotsuga menziesii | reverse complement strand
TTGGAGTGTGTTACTGCACAAACTAACATGTGATATTAAAGCCCCAAAAAACAATGCTATCCTATGAGCAACTAACAGGGCTACCCACTTCCACCTCAGTAACTCACTCTCCAGCTTTAAGGTTGGTTCTCCTACAACTCTAGGGGGGTATCCCTACATAAGACACCTAAGGCTATGGCCTTCAGGCTCAAAGTGATACAAGGAGAGTTAAGCCTTGAAAAAATATGGTTGCAGCATAGAAAGGTAAAAATGTGATAGAAGAATCAAGAGATTAGTGCCTATACCAACAAGGGCAAATGAAGTCAAAGGCTAATACAAGAGAACTGATTTATTCATATGTATTAAGGGAAAATTAACAACTAGCATATCAATTGAACTTCAAATGTCTGAAACTTATCACATAGAATTGTGGAAGGAAAGGACAAATGAAGTCAACTTTCAAGCTATGGTTCAAGACAATATTTTATTACAAGATCTACTAAGCAAGAATTTAACAATTTCATGCAAAATCAATTTCCTCACTGAAATAAAGGGAACTAAGGAGAGATAAGAATCTTCACACCTAAACCTCTAGAAGGTTAGCATAGTTTTTCTCTTCACCTTGTCTTGAATACCATAACTTTTTATCCACAAGCATTAAAACCTTACAAGACAGCAATGTTAACCCATGAATGCCTCACAGTGATAGGATAGAAAACATCACACTTTGTTCGCCCCCTATTTGCATGAGGATACCGGGGCTAAAACTTGAAGCTTCCAAGCAGTTCTATACCTCTTTTGGCCATTTGCGGAAGGTCTGGGCACTGTTCTGAAGTTGTTCTGGTAGCACGCAGAAAAGAAGATGAAAGTTGGATGCTATAGGGGTATAAAGACACATGGGAAGCTGTTCTCAAATGAAATTGCTAATTAGTTCTTTTAAAGATGTAAAAAAATCAATTTCTCTACGTTTACAAAATGATTCTGACCATTGCAATAGAAATGGCTAGGTATGAATCTCCTGTTGTAGATGGTGTGATGATATTTTAAAGGTATTTTCCATGGCTCTTCTGGTTTGAGGGAAAAACTGGGTGTATTTTGGGAGGTTATTTCCAGCAAAATGGTCTCTTGTGAGTGATGTTCTTAAACTTGGAACTTGGAAAATAAGGTCGGATTTAATGGACAAGAAATTAGAAGAAACACCCTTGCTCCTGGGCATATGATTGATACCACGGCATCCAGGCATATGATTGATAGATTTTATATTGTTTTGATTACAGGCTCCAGTGCTGAGTAAATATCCAGCTCAACTCTCATTAACAGCAATCATGTTATTCCAAGGAACAGTGCTGTCATTTTTTGTGGCTTTAATCTTTGAGCCAAAGGCCTCTGCTTGGAGGTTAAAGTGGGACATTGGGCTTCTCAGCATTCTCTTCTCTATGAGAGTCTAGTCATTGTAGTTATTGCTTAAACATATTTTCCAGTTCCATTTGTTGAAAGCCTGATAAATGCCAAGTTTTAAATCGTGTTCACTCTGGTACAGGGATTATGTACCAGTTTTGGATACTTTGTACAGATCTACTGTATCCGTATAAAGGGACCAATCTTTGTTGCATTGTTTCACCCCACAACAACAATAATGATTGCAATCTTGGAACATGCCATCCTTCACATAAAATTTTATCTCGGAAGGTCAGCAAGCATATCTTTCCCTTTTATATTTATCATTTGAAGTTGGATGTCGTTTAACAGTTTGTTAACAACTTTGCTTCATCTGCAGTTTATTGGGATCAATTTTTATCATCACAGGTCTTTTTACCGTACTGTGGGGCAAAGCAAAAGAAAACAAAATAGACAGAGATGGATCCATCAACAGGAGTGATATTAAGCAATCCTTATTACAAGATGAAACCTCTCATAGACCCCAGGGTGTCTAATCTGGGAGCAAATTTCCCTTCACAAGACAGAATCAACTCTTTCCATATAGAAAGTCATGGTTTTGATGGATATAATTCATGTTGAGTAACTCAAAATTAGACAGAAACCCTCTGTAAGCATTGTTCCAACGAAGACAACTTGGATTTTGATGCAGGGTCTCCTTCTTCCTGTAGTTTGTGTAAACGATTTAAACTTTGTGTTCTAATTTATAACTAGACTAGGCTTCAATCATGAACGGATATCTAAATGCATATCATCAACAGTTTTATTGCTTCATCCAGAACTGAATATTCATGGCTATACTGGAAACCACAAGATTAAATACTTCATCTCTACACTATTAACCAACAAACCTCCAACGATTTGGTAAAAATAATGGCAAGAACAGATCCGTGTTAACAATGATTAAGGCATTCAAATTACAGATCGCATAGTTTATCCTCCACAAGGGTTGCTGAATGATTTAATTTGCAGATAAAATTGAAATGCTCAGATAGATTCAATGCCAGGGTTCCCCAATGCATGTCGACTCCACACGTTCTCTCAATCGCTCAACACCAGGTTAGATTGAGACATTTGCCATGCATTTCACTAGCATCAACATATGTCAAGCAGCTGTTTCTTCAATGTTGAGTTTGTTCAAAATGCAACCAATCAGGGTAATGAACATGTCAAGTCAATATTCAACAGAAAATTAACTAGAAACAGAGCAATACAATTTGTGAATGCAGGTTTTCACAGTGGGTCTTCATTGAGATGTCTGTTTCTAAATTTCTCTGTGTTGTGGATTAGAATACCAAATTTGTGAATGCAAGTTTTCACAGTGGTTCAATATTGAGATGTTTGTTTTTGGATTTCACTGTATTGTGGTTAGCCCAAAACCCTAAATGACCTCATTCTCCAAAAAAGAAAAAATTGCCCGGTGCTCTGGTGTGCTAATAATCAAGCAGTCCTATAATCGCTTACCTGTGATGGTCTAGAAGACAAAGGCTGACACTACTGGTGTAAACCATGCAAGCACTGAACATTTTCTGTGAATGAATGTGCCTGTCCCCATTCCCGTGCCACAACAGAAAGTGCAAAACAAATTCAGAATATCAACACAACAGGGGCAGATGATGGTTCAATTGGGAAGCCATTTTCACATAAACAGAACAAACTGAGGAACTGAGAACCAACCTTGACATCGTAGAACTTGATGTAGAAGCGTGACTTGGGTACATTGACTTTGATCTCCAGTGTGGTGACAATGGCTGCGCTGAGCTTCTTGTTGGTATCGGACCCCAACCCTCCAATGGACACCAATTCCCCATACGCTGCCGGTTCCTGAGTACCCCCAAATGAAATCGCTACCGACCCTTTCAGCTGCACCATCACATACTGCCAAAACATAATGTTAAATATATTAAACCCCCATTTAGCAATATTGACAAAAGGAGGGCTTGTATTTGGTATCCATCCATTATTTGTAGGTGTGACCATATGATTTAATTAAGAAATGATTGGACGTGGTTGCAATTTGTGTGGGGAAGGAAAAAGGGTAGCCTACACATTATGATCCCCTAAATATAAATTTCTAATTTGTACCAATTGTGCAAATTCATCAAAATATTTCTCGGTACTAGTGTATTCTAATTGTTTGTTTATACTTCCTCCATTCATATGGTTATTTTGTGGATTTCAGTATGTTTAGCATTGTAGTTTCTTTCTCTTTCCCTTATCTAAATCATCCTCGGTAGGATTTCTCGGTTTTCCTAGGTAATAAATCATTTGGTATTTTTTTGAGGTTCTTTGAAACATATGGCTATTGGTGCTTATATGGCATTTACATTTTTTATGCTTAAGCAGAATTGGATATTTGGAGAGAAGTACCATGGTTGTTTCAATTGATTTACAAAACCACTACAATCAATGGTAAACGATCTATTTGTGTTCAACTACAATGTTATCCTTCATTTTTCATTTCTACTAGATGAATGCACTATGGAATACACTTAATGTGGTTTCATTTTATATCTTCTCCAATTGTCGAATTCTCCCCTTCAAGAACTTGTTGGATGATTTTTGGTCTATTAACAAAGAATGCTTCTTTGGTGTCTTTTGGAAGTTGATTTAATGGTAATATCTAGTTGATGAGATGTTGGAGATATAAGAGTATACATTTTCTGATGTATGGTAGGCTACACTCAACATTTTGATGACCAAGGAAAGCTTGATATTTTCCTAGATTTGGTGTAGTAAGAACTCATGTTTTGTTTCATCACTTTGTATATCAGGTTAATATTTTGTCTATATTATATTTGAAATATTTGCAGTTCATAGTTTTAGAAACAAAATTTTGTGCACAATGGCATCTACTTTCTTAAACATAAAAACATAGAGATTCTTGGAATTGTAGCAGTATTTTCCAAAGTCTATTGTTCAAATCCACCTCTAAAAGTTAATTTAAAGTTTTTTCCTAGCCCCTCTTGTCTTCCCCATGATTATGAGCATTAGAGATTTAAATTCCATTCTTCTGTACTTGGTTGGATTTGGAAATGTCGCTAATTTGATGCACAATGGATCCAAATTGTACTAGTTTTCGTTAGTCAACATTTTCTTAATGTGATCCTCATATTTTCTAAAAATTTTGCTCATTTCATCTTTACAGGACTAGTCTATGGGCCGAGTTAGACCTCAAGCAAATCTAAATAAGTGTAATGAAGTTTGACATGGGTATGAAACTTATGGTTTTGTTGCATTTCAAGATCCACCAATGTATGGTTATATGGCATACTTTGTTTTTGGATTGATGGAATCTAAGGTATTCTCTATTAATCCATTTAAGGTGGTCCCATAGAATCCCATATTGACAATGAATCATTGTAGGGTGGCACCTCATGAGAGTGTTCGTAAAATCAAGTGGCTCTTTCTAAATGAAACTAAACCTAAATAAATTAAGAGTTGCATAGAGAACACTCTAATATTATAACCACACTTGGAGATGTTCAATCAATGGAACATGATGCAACAGAAGAATGGGCACTGACCTCGAATTGTTTTTAGAAGGGATTCAACTATTGGAACAAGGTTAGACAAAAAGATAGCCTTTATGCTAGACACATATATTAATATTTAGATACGGTCCCGTCGCTATAGAGACAGTCAGGCGTGGATACAACGATGTCCAAGAGTTTAGACGTGGATACAGAGACATCTAAGAGTCCAGGCATGGATACAGCGACGGCTAGGTGTGGATACAGCGACGCCTCGTTCCTGTTACATCGGATTTTACACCAAAAAGTAAGAAACGTGGAAAACCTCCGTGGAAAAATCCGCGCTTTTGTACTAGTGAAAGTTCAAATGAGAGGTAAGAGGTTGTTATTTATGACGATGTCCCTAGTTCACAAAAAAATTTATTTTCTATTAGTTGGATAATGAAGCATAGCCCACAGTTCAATGTTTTCCTTCAGTAATAATCAAATTTTAATTGCTAACAAGAAGTGCAAGAAGATGATTTATAAGGGCCAAAGATCAGGGTTTGTTTCAATTGGTGGATGGTAAAAAAAAGTTGGCAGTTAGCAAATTCATTATGCTTTATCTGTTCATTTTCATTAAAGAGAGAAAGACACTTAAGGAGGGTGAATAGGAGGCAATGAAGTAAAATGGTGCTTTCTCAAAGAAGAAAACACAAAACTTTGATATCTTGAAGCACTAAGATGTTGAAAATTTGATATTTTGGAATAAGCTGCAGACGGGTTAAACGGGTTGCTTTTATTTAGGGAGTATAGGGTGGTAACCAAGCTAAGTAACCAAGGATATAAGCCAATCCAAGTAGCCAATTGATTAGCTATGGATCCAAATCCTTACTAGTCAGCTATGGAAGTGGGGGAAAGGGTCCAAGGGCATTTTTACCCATCAAAGGGAAACTTTCTTTTTGTTCTACAACCTCTCCCTCCTAGCCTGTAACCCTAAAACGAGAAGGTTTCGAAATATGTACGTCCTCCCCCACACAAAAAAACATGGATTCTTTGGGTTTTATATAAGTTTTTACGTGGGTAATGAGCGCTCAGGATAACCCATTCAAATGAAAATTTACACATATATATAGTCTGAGCTCGAGTTTATCTCCTCAAGAAACCATAACCTGTAGTGATGAGAAGGCAGCATATGTATTAGACAAAGTTGAAGATACTTACTTAGGGGTTACTGCTAAGTTGGCCAGGAAGCCTTTAGGAAAGATTTCGCAATTGTCTTGTGGGGATCATTTTCGACTATAAATTAGCAGTAACAAGACATAACCTTTGAATATGGGCCGAATCTAAGGGTTGAAATACATTTTTGGGCATGTTTCAGTATTAAAAGGTGATGAATAACAACATAAAACTAGCTTTGGTAAGTTCTAGTCCAATTTTGGGCATGAGCAGGGATGGTAATAGAACTCAATTCTCATTTACAAACTATTTGGAGGGGTTTTGGGTGCATTGTGTGCATTGTGTGCCCTAGAATAACAATATAAAAATTTGATATAGCCTTTTGCATTAGAAAAGGTAACAAAAGTATAAACAATAGTCATAAAATCCTTAAAAAATCCAGGTTTGATGTGTGTTAGGGATTCATGTGTATGAAACGAAAGCCCTATAGGGGGTGATTTACCTATGTGACCATTCATGCCTTGTTTGGAGTATTGTTCAACCCGCGTGGGGCACTCATGGAAAGTTTGGATAGGTTTGCATGGTAGATTGTGAAGCAATTGTTGTAGTAGCATTTGGATCCTTCAGTCAAGTTGAATCCTTGATTCATTACACAAGTGGAATCCAACAAAGCGTTTGCTCCATATATCTATGGAATTTAACTTAATAAAGGTGCATAATATGGAAGTTTATGAGAAGTTTTGGAGCTTGGGTCTCCTTTTGTTCAGTATATGTGACTTCAGGAAATAAAATTATAAAGATAACCAGTAGGTTTTCTAGTTCTTTTCATAGAGATGAATATTTCAATTTGGAAATGTCCTATATGCTTGGAGGGGAGGTTGGATGAAACTAGTAAATACTTTTTTGTTGTTGTTTCAAAAGGCTTAGCTTTATAAGTCAATATAATGTACAAAGAGTAATCCTTCGCATCATTGAATTTCCTCTTACCACCACAATGAGGAAGGAAATCATATCCAACTGGGCTGTAATAGTAGAGGACACAATGTACTCTCCTAGAAAGGAACAAAATCTAACTCCAGCTAGATTTTTATCATGGTGTAATGTATTTGATAACAATATGGCTGTGTTAGATGGAAAACTACCTTATGAAATCTAACATACATTAGCTTTACTGACCCTGCAATGTTTTAAGAATGAAAACTAACTCTAGCCAGATTTCCATCATTGTGCATTGTGATTGATGACAATGTGGTTGTGCTAGATGAAAAGCTACATTATAAAATCTAACACACATTAGATTTCACTCATTATGCAATGATTTAAGGATGAAAGCTAACTCCAGCTTGATTTCCATCACGGTCCAATGTAATCAATGACGATGTGTCGTGTTAGATGGAAAACTACATTATGAAAGCTAACACACATTATTTTTCACTCATTGTGCCATGTTGTTAGAAGAAAAGCTAACTCTAGATAGATTTGCATCATGGTGTAATGTATTTGATGACAATGTGGCTGTGTTAGATGGAAAACTACCTTACAAAAGCCAACATACATTAGTTATTACTCACCATGCAACATTTTAAGAATGAAAGCTAACTCTAGCTAGATTTCCAAAATAGTGCATTTTGATTGATGATAGTGTGGTTGTGTTAAACAGAAAACTACATTATGAAATTTAACATACATTAGATTTCACTCACCGCGTAAATATTTAATGTTGAAAGCTAACTCCAGTTAGATTTCCATCATGGTGCAATGTGACAATGTGGTTGTGTTAGATGGAAAACTACCTTATGAAAGCTAATACACATTAGTTTTCACTTATCGTGCCATGTTGTTAAAAAAAAGCTAACTCCAGCTAGATTTTTATCATGGTGTAATGAGCTAACACACATAAGCTTTCATTTATAGTGCCATGTGTTAGAAGGAAATCTAACTCCAACTAGATTTTCATCATGGTGTAATGTATTTGATGACAATGTGGTTGTGTTAGATGAAAAACTACATTATGAAGGCTAATAGATATTAGCTTTACTCACCGTGCAATGTTTTAAGAACGAAAGCTAACTCCAACTAGATTTCCATCATGGTGCATTGTGATTGATGATAATGTGGTTATGCTAGATGACAAAATACACTATGAAATCTTACACACATTAGATTTCACTCACCGTGCAACGATTTAAGGATGAAAGCTAACTCCAGCTAGAATTCCAACACGATGCAATGTCCTTGATGACAATGTGGTTGTGTTACATGGAAAACTACATTATGAAATCTAACACACATTAGCTTTCAGGCATTATTCCATGTTGTTTAAAGGAAAGCTAACTCTAGCTAGATTTCCATCATGGTGTGATGAGCTAACACACATAAGCTTTCCCTTATAGTGCCATGTTGTTAAAAGGAAAGCTAACTCCAAGTAGATTTCCATCATGGTGTAATGTATTTGATAATAATGTGGTTGTGTTAGATGAAAAATTACCTTATGAAAGCTAACATACGTTAGTTTTATTGACCATGCAATGTTTTAAGAATGAAAGCTAACTCTAGCTAGATTTCCATCATAGTGCATTGTGATTGATGATAATGTGGTTGTGCTGGATGGAAAACTACATTATGAAAGCTAACACATTAGATTTCACTCACTGTGCAATGATTTAAGGATGAAAGCTAACTCTAGCTATATTTCCATCACAGTGCAATGTGATCAATGACGATGTGTCGTGTTAGATGGAAAACTACCTTATGAAAGCCAACACACATTATCTTTCACTCACCATGCCATGTTAGAAGGAAAGTTAACTCCAGCTAGATTTGCATTATGGTGTAATGTATTTGATGACAATGTGGTTGTGTTTGATGGAAAACTACTTTACAAAAGTTAACACACATTAGCTATTACTCACCGTGCAATGTTTTAAAAAAAAAAAATAACTCTAGCTAGATTTCCAAAATGGTGCATTTTGATTGATGACAATGTGGTTGCGCTAAATGAAAAAATACATTATGAAAGGTAACACATATTAGATTTCACTCATTATGCAACAATTTAAGGTTGAAAGATAACTCCAACTATATTTCTATCACGGTGTAATGAGACAATGTGGCAGTGTTAGATTAAAAACTATCTTATGAAAGCTAACAAACATTAGCCTTTACTCACCGTGCAATGTTTTAAGAACAAAAGCTAACCCCAACTAGATTTTTATCATGATGCATTGTGATTTATGACAACGTGACTTTGTTAGATAGAAAACTACACTATGAAAGATTACACACATTATATTTTACTCACCGTGCAACGATTTAAGGATGAAAGCTAACTTCAACTAGATTTCCAACACAACGCAATGTGATTGATGACAATGGGGTTGTATTACATGGAAAACTACCTTATGAAAGCTAATACACATTAGCTATAACTCATCGTGCCATGTTAAAAAAAATCTAATTCCAGCTAGATTTCCGTCATTGTGTAATGAGCTAACACACATAAGCTTTCCCTTATAGTTCCATGTTATTAGAAGGAAAACTAGCTCTAGCTATATTTTCATCATGATGTATTGTATGTGATAACAATGTGGCTGTGCTAGATGAAAAACTACATAAGCTTTCCCTTATAGTGCCATGTTGTTAAAAGGAAAACTAGCTCTAGCTATATTTTCATCATGATGTATTGTATGTGATAACAATGTGGCTGTGTTAGATGGAAAACTACCTTATGAAAGCTAACATACATTAGTTTACTCACCGTGCAATGTTTTAAGAAGGAAAACTAACTCTAGCTAGATTTTCATCTTGGTGCATTGTGATTGATGACAATGTGGTTGTGCTAGATAGAAAACTACATTATGAAAGCTAACACGCATTAGATTTCTCTCACTGTGCAATGATTTAAGGACGAAAGTTAACTCCAGCTAGATTTCCAACATGGTGCAATGTGTTTGATGATAATGTGGTTGTGTTACATGGAAAACTACCTTATGAAAGATAACACATATTAGCTTTCACTCATCGTGCCATGTTGTTAAAAGAAAAGCTAACTCCAACTAGATTTTCATCATGGTGTAATGTATTTGATGACAATGTAGTTGTGTTAGATGAAAAACTACTTAATGCAAGCTAACATACATTAGCTTTACTCACCGTGCAATGTTTTAAAAACGAAAGCTAACTCTAGCTACATTTTAATCATGGTGCATTATGATTGATGACAATGTGATTGTGCTAGATGAAAAACTACATTATGAAAGCTAACAGAGATTACGTTTCACTCATCGTGCAATGATTTAAAGACGAAAGGTAACTCCAGCTATAATTCCATCACGGAGTAATGAGATCGATGACGATGTGGTTGTGTTAGATGAAAAACTACCTTATGGAAGCTAACACACATTATCTTTCACTCATCGTGCCATGTTGTTATAAGGAAAGCTAACTCCAGGTAGATTTGCATCATGATGTAATGTATTTGATGACAATGTGGCTGTGTTATATGAAAAACTAACTTACGAAAGTTAACGCACATTAGCTATTACTCACCGTGCTACGTTTTAATAACAAAAGCTAACTCTAGCAATATTTTCAACATAGTGCATTTTGATTGATGACAATTTGGCTGTGTTAAATGGAAAACTACATTATAAAAGTGAACACACATTATATTTCACTCACTGTGAAACGATTTAAGGTCGAAAGCTAACTCCAGCTAGATTTCCATCACGGTGCAGTGTGACAATGTGATTGTGTTATATAGAAAATTAATCCGGCTATTTTGTTAGGAGCAAAGCTAACTCCAACTAGATTTCCATCATGGTGTAATGTATTCGATGACAATGTGGTTGTGTTAGATGGAAAACTAACTTATGAAAGCTAACAACAACTAGATTTCCATCATGGTGCATTGTGATTGATGACAACCTGGTTGTGTTAGATGGAAACTACATTATGAAAGCTAACACATTAGATTTCAATCATCGTGCAATTATTTAAGGACTAAAGCTAACTTCAGCTAGATTTTTGTCATGGTGTTATGTATTTGATGACAATGTGACTCTTTTAGATAAAAAACTATCTTATAAATTCTAACATACATTAACTTTCACTCACCGTGCAATGTTTTAAAAACAAAAGCTAACACTAACTAGATTTCCATCTTGGTGCAATGAGCTAACGCACATTAGGCTTTCATTCATCGTACAATGCTTTAAGAATGAAAGCTAACACATTGTTAAAAGGAAAGCTAATTATAGCTAGATTTCCATCATCATGTTATGTATATGATGACAATGTGATTGTTTTAGATAGAAAGCTACATTTCGAAAACTAACACACGTTAACTTTCACTCAACCATGCAATGTTTTAAGAACAAAAGCTAACTCCAGCTAGCTTTCCATCAAGGTGCAATGAACTAACACACATTTGCTTTCACTCATCATGCCATGTTGTTAGAAGGAAAGCTAACTCCAGCTAGATTTCCATCATGGTGTAATGTATTTGAGGACAATATGACCGTGTTAGATGGAAAACTAATTTATGACAGCTAACACACGTTATCTTTTACTCATCATGCAATGTCTTAAGAACAAAAGCTAACTCCAATTAGATTTCCATCATGGTGAATTGTGATTGATGACAATGTGGTTGTGCTAGATGAAAAACTACATTATGAAAGCTAACACACATTAGATTTCATTCACCGTGCAATGAATTAAGGATGAAAGCTAATTCCAACCAGATATTCATTGTGGTACAATGTGATTGATGACAATGTGGTTGTGGTAAACGAAAAACTACCCTATGAAAGCTAACACACATTAGCTTTCTCTCATTATGACATGTTGTTAAAATAAAATATAACTCCAGCTATATTTCCATCATGGTGTGATATATTTGATGACAATGTGGTTGTTTTAGATAGAAAGCTACCTTATGAAAATTAACACACATCATCTTTCACTCATCGTGCAATGTTTTAAGAACGAAAGCCAACTCCAGCTACATTTCCATCATGGTGCAATGTGATTGATGACAATGTGGTTGTGTTATATTTAAAACTGCATTATGAAAAACTAACACACATTACCTTTTACTCACGGTGCAATGTTTTAAGAATGAAAGTTAACTGTAACTAGTTTTCTATCATGGTGCTATGTAATTGATGACAATATGGTTGTGGCAGATGAAAAACTAATTGATAACAATGTGGTTGTATCAGATGAAAAAATTTCTTATGAAAAGTAACACACTTTAACTTTCACTAACCATGCAATATTTTAAGAACAAAAACTAACTACAGCTAGATTTCCATCGTAGTGCAATGTGATTGATGACAATGTAGTTGTGTTAGATGGAAAACTTCCTCATGAAAGCAATCGCATGTTAGGTTTTACTTACTATGCCATGTTTTTAGAAGGAAGCTAACTCCATTATATTTTCATTATGGTGTAATGTATTTGATAACAATGTGGTTGTGTTAGATAGAAAACTACCATAATAAAACTAACACAAATTAGCTTTTAGTCACCATGCAATGTTTTATGAATGAAAGCTAACTACAGCTAGATTTCCATCATGGTGTAATGTGATTGATGACAGTGTGATTTTGTTAAATGAAAAACTACATTATGAAAACTAACACAGCTAGATTTCCATCATGGTGTAATGTGATTGATGACAATGTGATTTTGTTAGATGAAAAACTACATTATGAAAACTAAAACAGCTAGATTTCCATCATGGTGTAATGTGATTGATGACAATGTGATTTTGTTAGATGAAAAACTACATTATTAAAACTAACACACATTAACTTTCATTCAACGTGCAACATTTTAAAAATGGAAGCTAACTCTAGCTAGATTTACAGCACATTCATACACATACATCAATAATATAAGTCCCATGTCCAAAGTCAAATAGGAATTTGGCTGTTTTATTAGAGTTGATATCTATCATTCTCTAATAATTCTTGGATCTCTTATTGTTATCTCTTCATATATATTTTGTGTGATTTATATGTAAATTCATTTTTGCTAGCGTGCACAAGATGCAGGGGAACAATGTTTCGTGGCATACAAAAGGGCTACCCTATTGTTTTGAATTATTGCAACTATGTTACTTTTTTGAACATACTTCATATGGCTTAACCTTAATTACAAACTACAATTCAAATGTGTTACAGAAATTGGGAGGAGTTACAATGGAAAATATAATTTTGACAAGAGGAGACTATGTTGACCTCCTAATTAATGGTCAAGTTGCTGGACTAGGAAGGGTTGAATCTACAGAGACTACAACTCATTATGGTGGTGTTTAGGCCTGAAAATTCATAGGCAACAACAGCAAGGGATTCTCCCCAGTCAACGTTCCCAACTAGCCCACGACTGTTTGGTGTAGAGAATCCGTCCGGTTTGTGGCCAGCTACCGTAGGTCAAGTGACAAAAATGAGGGGTTTTACCGGTTGCGGCCCGGTACACCGTGTATATTTTTTTGTATATTTTACTTTTAATATGATATGCAAGTGCCTATTTAACATGCAGAATGATAGATAATGCAAGGAGTATTCACAATGTGATGCGCAGGTTCTTACCTCTTCTCTTAAACTCTCATGCATCTAAATCACATACAGCAAAATTTAAATCTAACTACCTACCTATCCCTAGGGAGCAAGATTGTCACTTATTAATGAGTAATGTATCTTGTACATGCATTATAAAGAGAAATTTCAGATAGCTAATACTCCTTCTAAAACACATGAACAATTAAAGATATTTAGCCAACCAAATAGCCAATTGCTTAGGAACAACATTCATTACTCATGGTGGTAATTTTCATAAAATGAACTAGAAATCATTTAGACAAGAACATAGGTCTTAAGAGTTAGAACGATATCACAGTTAATGAACATAAAGCTGAAAACAAAATAGTTCCTCTTCAACAAGTCCATAGCATAACATTTGAACATTCCACACAGCACCTTCTCCAACAGGCAAAATTTGCAATCTGTTATTGTAAAATGAAGTAGTTCCTCTTACAAACAATAGTTCACAATTTTTTCCAGGGAAAAGCCCCTGTAAACTCTAACTTTCCTATATTTAAACCAAATCATCCAACCCCTTGGGATGCCCCAACCGTGTGGCCTTTGGGCTCCTCAAAACCGTCTAATATCACCATTTTGTCTTTTCCGTGAATACTCATGATTCACTTCATGCATTACATTTTCAGATTTCAACTTATGAGTAATTAACAAAGCGGGATCCGCTCAGTGACTGACAAATCTTTCCAAGCCTGGGATTTTGTCACCATCGATTCTGCCTTGTCTTTCATTTGTCCTCCTTGAGATCCCGTTGATTTCAGTATGAACTCTGCCTAACACTGCCCAGCCAACTTTCTGCTGCTTTGTCTCCTAGCTATGCCTTCTCGCAGTAGTAATCTGAAAAAAATAACTTGAGTCCATCTGCAATTAAATGACATTTATCATTAATTAGGACTGCATCTTTTCAATAAAATCAAACTACATCAACAAAACAACTAGTCATCAAAAGAGGCCCTGTACTGGGCTCTCGTCACGAAAACCTTAACAAGCACCAAAACTACTGTCGCCCACACATGGGTTTAAAAAACTCACAAAACGACGGGAAGAGAAAAACTTATCAGCGGCTTAAAACATTAAAACATCGGCAGGGTAGTCTCACTCACAGCTGCATCAACGGGATTCAAACAGGAAAAGGGCTCCGTGAGACCATTAAGTTTATCGGAGTCGAAAGAGCTAAGACCCAAACTATGGGCGGAAAAGTTCCCAGTCGGCGAGCGGAAAAATAGTGCATTACATAGTCGCAAGGGTGAAAGAGGAAATACTACAGACCCCCCAGTCCAAAGACAAAATGGCAAAAACCAAACAAAGCATCGGCGAGCGGAGCAGTTATATGGTGGATACCTAGTTCACTTGGGAGCCGCAAGGGCAGAAAATAAACAGACTGTGGCCTCTGATCCAAACCATAACTTTTTCTATGGCGTAAACACAATGTAAAACGCTAAGTGTTCGGAACAAATTAAGGTCTCGCAACGGTCCAAAAACTTGTCTCACTTCCAAAACAGCGGCTTCACAAAGATCAAATACCTCGACTCAACTTTGACTAACCTCCGATAATATAAACAAGTCAAACGATACGACACGACATCGGAGAAGTCAAGATCCTCCTGCAGAATAATCATTGTTCAGTTTCCGCAATGGAGGCTCCTTAAGGAAACATGGCTCCGATACGTTGTTTAAATGGCCTTCGAAACAGTGGCCAGCATGAGAAATAAGCTTTCGAGAACAAAGCAATAAATTGTAGCTCAAAGGGCAAAAACCAAACTCTAAATTTTGCAACCCACAGCAGTTTCAAACATAAGCAATTTTTTGAAAAGCATGAAGAGAGTTGACCTCAAAATAGTCCAAAAATTATAGCAAAACAAAAAGAGTTCATGGATCCAAATGATTCTAGGCAATGCTAAAAAGTAACAAAGGGGGTCCAAAATTTGAAATTTGGGGAAACAGTTGCAGCTGCAACAATTGGCGACTACCTGGTGGACCTAGATCTCTGGACGATTATTTCTTGAGTGATAGACTGTTTAACAACAAATGAACTTGTTGAATTCTTCCAGATATCTGGATTTCTCAAATGCCAAATATATGTACTTTTAATCATTGATGATAGTCCAATTTAGGAGAGTGGAAACCAGGATTTTCAAGTCAAGATAACTCTTTTGAGGCCAGGAAGATGAATTTCATTTGTTACCTCTGTCTTCAAGTAGCTGCCAGCTTGGACACCACAGGATTGTAGCATATGGTAAATAGAAATATTCATTTGTTCCCCATTCCCATGCCATTTTGCACCTTTTGTGCTTTTGAACTTTTGTCCTTTTCATATGAGTCCTCCTGCATGCCTTTCTTTCTGAATTTTGATTCAGGCTCCTCTATCCATAGTGTCCTTTTGTGTGAGAGATGTATTCAATTTTCAGCTCATGGACGGAGAGGAACTTTTGACATTTTAGTACTTATATGGTTCAGTATTTGCTTTGATGCATAATGCTTTCATAGGAGCTTTTGACTCTTATCTTCCTTTTGGCATTCAATTCTTGGCATGGGATCATTTATATATAATATAATGTTTACTCTGTGAACTTTCCATGGGCCCTTTGCTATCACTCCCTAGGACATTTTAAATGTGAGATAGACGGAGCCTCAAAATAGTATTCCAAACCTTTTGATTCTGGTTTATTTTACAAGGATTAAGCAGGACTTCAATGCGTTCATAGCCACTCGGGAGAACTGCTAAAATGGAAGAAATTCTTTTAGATAAACAATAATACACAGTCTTATACCCAAGAACTTTAATCATTCCAAAATTCTAATGTTCTCCATGCAACCAAGAGTTTGCCTCCTTTATTGAAATCAGTTAAATTTAAACTAAAACACAACAGAACTACATAAATCAAAGTAAATGGCGAAGTCAAATTATTTATATACAAGATAAAAGAACACAAATAAAACTCAGGAAAAATAAGGTTTGAGAACTAAACCATTTACGGGTAAGTTCTCTTCCCACCCCTGTAAATCTTGCAATTTATAAGTTAAGGGGCCAAGCTTTGCCGCAATCTGGAAAGGACCTACCCACAACTGTTGAAATTTCGTGTGTTTTCCTTTCTCATCATGGGGGTGGTCCCACTTGAGAACCAAATCTCCCACCTCAAAATATTTTGTTCCAGCCTTGTGTTTATCAAACCATCTCTTTACTACCTCTTGTTGTTGTTTAAAGTGTTCTCTAGCTTTAGATCGAGACTCTTCTGCCTTCAGGAGATTATATATCCTCATTTGCAAGACTTCATTATCTGATCCTTTGGATTCCTTAGCTATTATGGAAAAGGGTAGCATGATATTAGGGGGTAGAATGGCCTCTTAACCATACATAAGGGTATACGGAGACACTCCTATCGAAGACTTGGGGGTGAATCTATCATCCCAAAGAGCATTTGGTAACACTGAGTGCCAACTCCTCTGATTTTCTATCACCATCTTTTTTAAAATTCTATTCAGATTCTTGTTTGTAGATTCAGCTAAACCATTTCCCTGTGAATAGTAATTAGTAGATTAATGCAACTTAATTCCTTTCTCATGAGCAAAAGCAGTTAATCTAATCGAGGAAAAGTAAGTAGCATTATCAAAAACTAAAGAAATTGGAACTCCAAACCTAGTCATAATATGGTCTTGCAAGAATTCTATGACCGCATCCTCATTTATTTTGCGTAACGGAATGGCTTCAACCCAGCGAGTGAAGTAGTCAGTTGCTGTCAGAATATACTTGTGTTGCAGGGAATAATTCGGCTTTATCTCCCCAATGATATCCAACCCCCATTGCTCAAAAGGCTCTGTTATTATCACAAGCTTCAACGGTCCTGCTGCTTTAGCTTGTCTTCCACTACACCTTTGACAAATGTCGCACTTTCTAACATGGGCATGTGCATATTTGAAAAGTGTGGGCCAATAGTATCCGGCTCTGAGAATTTTATGAGCTATAGTATCTCCGAAAAAATGTCCCCCAACAGGCCCATCATGTAAATTTGTCATTACCTTCTTCGCATCTTCTTTCTCTAAGCATCTAAGAAGAACTCCATCATAATTTTTTCTAAATAATATTCCTTCAATAATTTGATATGAGGCTGATTTAAGACGCAATGCTCTTCTTTTCTTAGAATTTCAATGTTCCAGTAACGATCCTATCTGAAGGTAATGCACAAGGTCTCGATACCAAGATTCTGGGGCTGTGAAGAGAGGACATACATCCATCAAATGTAACTCAGCTTTGTCTTCCCATGCATATTCTTCATTGTTTCTACTTTCAGTCATCATTTTACACAATCCTTTCCCTTTAACTATAGAAGCTGGCTTGAATTCGAGGTCATATTCCTAAAGAGCTATTACCCAATTGCCCCTTCTTTCTCCTAACTCCTTCTATACGAAAAGAGACCTCACAACTGGGTGTGGGACGATTATGATCCAGATGGAGATCGGTGGCCACCCACCTATTCCACTGGCTCAAAACAATTGTCCATTGTGGCAGTTTCCTAGTTATTTTTCGGCAGTTTTTCGAGTCCTAAACTTCCGGGGCCGTTTTGAGGCCCTAAGTGACGTTTTTTGGAGATTCGAGGCCAAATGGTAGCCATCGACATGTTTTTGGTTGACCAAAAGTTGTAAAGCTTAGACCGACCTTTCCAACGAGTTCTCGAACGCCCAAATCGGAGATCGTATGCAAAAGTTATGACCCCGGGAAGTTGACTGTTCAACTTACCACCGTGGGGCCGCAAACTTTATGACGGTTCATCTTCTAGGGTTACGTTTTGGGGACTTTTGGGGTTCTCACCTCGATATTATTATAAATAGGCCCCTTTGGCCTCATTTTGTATTCATCTTGGCACGAATGAGCGTAGCAGCCACATCTCTTCTCATAAATAGCTACCACCATTCTAGCAATTGTATTACAGTCTGTTCTATTTCCGCCATTTAATAAAATATGTTTTTACTGTATCTCTGTTATCTTTGGAAAATGTCTGTTATTATGACTCTGTATATGTTCTTTCATTTCGTTCGCACATAAATCCGGATCAGTGGTATCAGAGCAATCTGCTCTTTGATTGTTTCTCGGTGCATGTCCCCAACGAGGTCCGAGTACAGAGAGTTTGGTCTCGAACTAGTTTCACTTGATCATTCTCGCCATCCCAAACGACCTCCCATGGCGGAAGAAAAGAGAGACGACGGAGCATGAGATCCTATCAAGTCACTGCTCGAGGAAGCCCTCGAGCGACAGAGGAACGAGATGATGGATAGTTTCGCCCAAATCCTTCGGCGAATGCCGGCCGCGGCCAGTGCATCTTCAACGAGCAGCCGGTTCGGGGATGCAACTCCCTTTAAGGTACAAGTTAACTTTGATATTCCTTTATTTGAAGGCAATATTGATGCAGATGCCCTGGATAATTGGGTGAATGTTCTAGAAGGGTATTTCTCTGTTCACAATTTTTCCGACAGAGAAAAGATCACCTTTGGGCTCCTTAAGGCAGTCCCCCATGTCCAAAATTGGTGGGGTACTTATTGTGAGCAAAACTTATCAGACGAGTCTGAAATGTTTGAAACAATTCCCACTTGGGCCTCTTTCATAGATGCCGTCAAGGAACAGTATTACCCTGTGGGAAACTATGATGACCAGTACACAAAATGGACCATTCTACATCAAGAAAGGGACCAGACGGTGTCGGAGTACACCAACAAATTTCATACTCTGCGAACAAAGCTGAGTATCAAAGACTCTGAGCGGGACTTGATTCTGAAATATCGCAGTGGTCTACATCGGTACATCCGAACTGAGATGGACTTCCTCGACATCTCTTCACTTGGATCCGCCTATCGGTATGCTGTCAAAATCGAGGAGAAATTTCGACAAAAGAACAAGCGAGACTCTGGACCTGCGAACCCACCGCAGAAGCAAGGCAAGGGAAACCCTAGCCTGT
>LPNX010683253.1:25543-35611 GCA_001517045.1 Pseudotsuga menziesii | reverse complement strand
TCAAATATTCAGAATCAGATCCTGATTCTGATTCTGAACCCAATGCCACAACCGCACACAATGGGAGGCAGATCATTGATGCAGATCCCACTGCCACTGTTGCTACCACACAGATTCAACTCAAGGATCCTGAAGAGTCAGAGGTAGAGGAGCGCCTATTCCACTCACAGATGTGGGTGAAGGGGATGCCTCTACATTTTGTTGTTGACAATGGCAGCCAAAAGAACCTGATCTCAGCAGAAGTCGTCAAGAGATTGGGGCTTCCAACAACATCACACCCGCAACCTTACCACATCGGTTGGCTAAGCCAAGGACGTGGTATCCGCATTACTCAACAATGCCTCCTACCATATGGCATCAAGCCTTTCCAAGACGAGGTATTGTGTGATGTGGCCCCACTTGAAGTCTGTGATGTTCTTTTAGGACAACTATATATGTGGAATCGTCATGCTGTATATGAGTCACGGCCTCGCAGTGTCATTGTCACTTTGGGAGGACAACTCTACCGGATCCCAGAGATAGTTGCACCTACTACAGTCTCACAGGGTAGGAAGATAAACTCCCACATTAGAAAATTATTCCTCTTCACAATTGCGTCTGAAGGAGAACATAAGATCACAGAGACCTCCACACCCTCTGCACAGGGTGTCTCTGCTCATCAGACACAAGAAGAAGATAGAGCCATTGTTTCCTCATCTATTCAAGTACCTCTACAATGCAAGGCCCCGCATTTAAGGTGCTCCTCCAAAAACAAATCATCCAGACAACAATTACAGCCCTCTCGGGATGCCAAAGAAAAGCAACCTCTTCACTTCAGCAAATGTCGCACCAGGAGATCAACTCAACACACAGTTCGAGATATGATATGGGATTCGACGCAATGGAGACCATTGCTTCCTAAGGAGGGAGGATTGATCCAGATGGAGATCGGTGGCCACCCACCTATTCCACTGGCTCAAAACAATTGTCCATTGTGGCAGTTTCCTAATTATTTTTCGGCAATTTTTCGAGTCCTAAACTTTCGGGGCCGTTTTGAGGCCCTAAATGACGTTTTTTGGAGATTCGAGGCCAAATGGTTGCCATCGGCATGCATTTGGCCAACCAAAAGTTGTAAATCTTAGACCGACCTTTCCAACGAGTTCTCGAATGCCCAAATCGGAGATCGTATGCAAAAGTTATGACCCCGGGAAGTTGACTGTTCAACTTACCACCGTGGGGCCGCAAACTTTATGACGGTTCATCTTCTAGGGTTACGTTTTGGGGACTTTTGGGCTTCTCACCTCGATATTATTATAAATAGGCCCCTTTGGCCTCATTTTGTATTCAGCTTGGCACGAATGAGCGTAGCGGCCACATCTGTTCTCAGAGATAGCTACCACCATTCTAGCAATTGTATTACAGTCTGTTCTATTTCCGCCATTTAATAGAATATGTTTTTACTGTATCTCTGTTATCTTTGCAAAATGTCTGTTATTATGACTCTGTATATGTTCTTTCATTTCGTTCACACATAAATCCGGATCAGATTACCTTGGTCCAGTTCTTTAGTATGTATGGCCTAAATTGTTTCACCGCTTTGAACACTGTGTAAGCTTGTTTATCTATAGCCGGGTAATTCAATTCGACCCCTTGTAGACCAGTGCTCATAAATGATATGGGGAACTCATATCCCCCATCTTCCTTCTGGGCAAGCATAGCTGCTAGCAAATCATCGAATGCGAAAGTGTACAGAATAAAATCTTTATCAAAATCTGGGATTTTGAGGGAGGGTGCGTGCACAACAGCGATTTTAATCTTACTGAATATGTTCTTCTCAACATCAGTCCACTTGAATTGTACACTTTGCTTTACCATTTGCTGCAAAGGTTTAACAATTTGAGCGAAATCTGGCACAAACCTCCACACGAAGTTTATTGTCCCCATAAATGATTGCATGCCCTTTTTATTATGGGGCAAGGGAATCTGTTCAATGGGTTTGATCCTTTCTGGGTCTATGGAGATCCCCTTCTTTGAAACCACGTGACCTAGCAACTTACCTTCCGTAACAGCGAACACGCACTTCTTGGGGTTTAGTGAGATACCATATTTTCGGTAGCATTCAAAAATCTGCTTTAGATGAAACGTGTGTCCTTCTCTCTTCTTCGAGAATATCATGATGTCGTCGAGGTATACTACAACACTGCGGCCAATCAAACCACGGAAACCTATGTCCATAGCCCTCTGGAATGTAGGTCCAACATTTATAAGTCCAAAGGGCATTCTTTTGTAAGTGAAAGTTCCCCACCCGGTCCTGAATGTCGTTTTCAATCTGTCTTCTTCGGCTACTAATACTTGATTGTAACCTAACAATCCGTCTAATAAAGAGAATAGTTCAGAACCTGAAACCATTTGCAGTAGTTGTTCCATGGGTGGAACAAGATAATTGTCCTTATCTGAAGCACGATTTAAGTTTCTAAAATCCACACATAACTTGATTTCTCCAGATTTCTTCCTCACTGGTACCAGATTTGAAACCCATTCCAAGTGTCTAACCTTAAAAATGATTCTAGCATCCAATAATTTCTTCACTTCACTCTGGATTAGAGGTTCCAATTTTGGATGCATTTTCCTTAAAGGTTGCTATTAAGGTTTGACTCCAGATTTGATGGGGATAACATGCTGGATAATACTGGTGTCATATGTCTTCAGATCTTCATACGTCCAGGAAAAAAACATCTTTGTATTGATTGAAAAGAACGATGAACTTATCTCTTTAAGCTGGTGAACAGCATTTTCCAAGATTCACATATTTAGGCTTCATCTCAGTCCCCAAATTAATCAACTCGAACTGTAGAGATGAGCTATGATTCTTCACATTTGCTGGTCTCCTAAATTTTTCATTTAAATCAAACATCCATTCTAAAGTTCCGACTCCCTTAGGGATGCAATTATTGAATTTCAGCTCGGCCTAATGTTCTTCATCATCAATAATCGCCCCTTTGAATGCCTCGTCATTCATTAAGCATTCTATAATCTGTTGATCGTCATCGAACACTCGTAGGTTGGTAATCATATCCGGAACCGAGGGCTTGAAAAGCAATTCAACAGAGCACCAATTATTAGAGGGCACAAGCCTCGCAGCTGATGTGGCCAACAAGTCAGCTGCTACATTCTTAAGTCTTGAAATCGATACAATGTTAAATGCATTAAAACATTTGAGTAAATCCCATACTTCATTTTGATAAGCTTTTAAATGAGAAGAAATGCAATGTATTTGATTCCGAATTTGTTTTACAATTATTTCAGAATCTCCAAACACTTTCAGATTATTTGCCTTTAATTCAATTGCTTTCCTTAAACCTTGAACCAACGCTTCATATTCAGCTGTGTTATTTGTACATTCAAACTCTAACCTACATGAAAGAAAATGTGTGTTCTTCTTAGGGTCAATCAAGACACAGCATGCTCTTGACCCTTCCAATGTTTTAGAACCGTAAAAAAAAGTGTCCAAAAATCGCTAACTACTGTGCGGGAATTTACATCTACTTCTACTGCTAAGTCTACTATTTTACAATCGATTTCATCAGCCTGTGAAAACCGAAGGAGATCAGGCTAAGTGTCTGATGTGTCACTGGCTTCTTCTGCTTGGTAATTTCTTGGTTCTAACTCAATAAAGTAATTTCCCAAAACAGAATCCACTGGTTCATTTTTTTCTTCAAACTGAGTAACATTGTGTTTCATGTGGGGCTCCCTCAAAATTTTAATTTGATTCGGGATTCCTTTATATGGAAGCCACAGATGTGACCAATCCGAGGAAAAATATCTATTTAGTTTTCCCGACCAGTCCCTGCTCAGAACAAGCCCATAAGCTTCTGGTATGTCAGCCACCACAATATCAATAAATTGACACACCTTATCATTTGAAGATAAGCGGACGAGAACATCCTCCATTTCCCCAATTACCTTCACATTCGTTCTATCCAACTGAACAACCCTCTAGGTGGATGGTTTAGGCTACCCATTTATCTTTTTGCAGACCGACAGCGGCATGACGTTAACCGATGCCCCGGAGTCTACCATACAATTATGTACGTTGTGGTTAAAAATTTCAAAAGTGAGGAGAAAAGGTGGATTCTTGCTCTTAGGCTTACCTCCTATACTTGCTTCCCCAATTTCTTCTTCTTCCTTGGGCTGATTGTCGGTGGGCAACCCCTCCTCTGATGCTTCAAGTGCTTTCAATAGCTTTTATTTCTGCTGTGGAACCTTGCACATTTCAAATAATGAGATATTCGCCCTTACCTTCTTTATATCTTCCACAATGTCATAATCCATCTTAGGTTCGGTGGGATTTGATTTACCATTATTTATTTCTTCTTCATTAGGCTTGGCAAACATGTTAGTCTGTCTAGGACCTGGACTAGTGATGGTAAATTCTGGAATGTTATTAGCTGAGGAGCTATTTTGAAATTTCTTAACATTCCTTTGAAGTCTTTTAATCTTTGGGAGCATGAGACTTTTTTCTTTAGCCAACCCTTGGCTTCTTGTTGTTACATTTGTTTCCAGGATGCCCTCGTGTCTCAAAACCTTTTCCTCCTTGGCATCAAACAACGAAACACGGTCCCATAAAACCATGGTATTATCCTCTTGTTCTTTCGTTGATGTATTGCTATATTTCCTTTCCTCATCTTTATCTTCTGTCAATTTAGAATCCAACAGCTGATTCATAACCAACGTCATTGAGTTTATCCATTGAGGACAATTATTTTCAAAGTGGGGTTGTTGGTGGAAAGTGCAAAAATTGTCCATTCCTACCTCTGTGAAATTCATAGATGTAGGATTGTGCGGAGGGGGTTGGGATTGGTTGTTATCTTCTCTTTTATTGTAATAAGGCTTGTAGAAATTTTGGGCTTCCTTTTCCTTTTCCAAGTCTATGATTATGTTAGAAATCTTTTGCATCATTTTTTCCATTCCTTCGAAATCTGGTGACTGCTCTTCCTTAGGCTTGGTAAACAACAAAGCTTTCCTCCCCACATTCTTTTCTCCTGACCGTTCGGGATAATCTTCGATACTTTCCCTTTCATCCTCTACTATCTCCACCTCCTCATAGTTCTCCGCTAGCATAGGCTTGGCCTTCATTTTGGTAAACATGGCCAACTCAGGTCCTAGAGCTGAGGTATAATATTCAATCAAGACTTTATCCGAAGGTTTGTCAGCTTTAGAAAAATTCTTAAGATAGGCTGCAAATCTTTGGTTGAAACTATGCACCTTCTCCTTTCTTTCTTTCTTTAAGGTGCATAGTCCTTTCATGAGAGCTGCATCAGTTTTTTGGGTTGCATACTTGCTTCTAAAAATCCTCTCGAAGGTATCCCAATCAGGGATAGAATTTGCAGGAAAACCAAAGTACCACGATGTTGCTGCTCCTTTAAGGGTGTGTGGGAAAAGTATACAAACAACATCATCATATTCCCCAGCCCTTAATCCTTCTATTGCCAAATAGAAACTTTGAAAGTGGTCATCTACTAGCATCTTCTCATTTGGGTCAAATTTGGGTAGCATCTTTTCAAATGATTGAGGTAAATCATGCAAAGGAGGTGTTAGGTTTAAAGGTGATCTAGCTTTCCAGGCAGGTGGTGGATTCGGTGGGTTGGGTTGTTGATTTGCGTTTACGCTTGCCATGAGTCTGGGTGGAGAGTGAGCTGGTGAAAGAATAGGAGTATAAACAGGAGAACTTTGAGGAGTATCCGGGCCTACTTGATTCAAAGGCTGTATGACTTCCTATAAGGCTGTTTCTACAAGTTCTTCCAAATCTCCAACCATCACTGAGTCTTCCAATATAGGACGATATTTCCTTTCATATTCTTTTCTGGGTGATTCAGGGATAATCGGAAATCCTCCAATCTTCTTCACGTATGCCCTAGTGTGTCTTCTCAGATCGTTAACAACTTCGTTGTTGACAGAATATAAATTTTCTCTACCCTCCTCTTCAGGAATTGGATTGGAAAACAAACTGCCTCCTGAACTATTACCGGTGGAATGATCTCGGGAAAATGGGTTTCCTCAGCCAGCCATGCACTGGAGGCCCTCCTTCTAACGCTAGAAACTGTTGAGGCCTGGAAATTCATAGGAAACAACAGCAAGGGATTCTCCCTAGTCAATGTTCCCAACTAGCTCGCGACTGTTTGGTGTAGGGAATCTATCCGGTTTGAGGTCCGGCTACCATAGGTTAAGTGACAAAAATGAGGGGTTTTACCGGTTGCGGCCTGGTCCACCGTGTATATTTTTTTGTATATTTTACTTTTAAGATGATATGTAAGTGCCTATTTAACATGCAGATTGATAGAGAATGCAAGGAGTATTCACAATGTGATGTGCAGGTTCTTACCTCTTCTCTTAAACTCTCATGCATCTAAATCACATACAGCAAAATTTAAATCTAACTACCTACCTATCCCTAGGGAGCAATATTGTCACTTATTAATGAGTAATGTATCTTGTACATGCAGTATAAAGAGAAATTTCAGATAGCTAATACTCCTTCTAAAACACATGAACAATTAAAGATATTTAGCCAACCAGATATCCAATTGCTTATGAACAACATTCATTACTCATGGTGGTAATTTTCATAAAATGAACCAGAAATCATTCAGACAAGAACATAGGTCCTAAGAGTTAGAACAATCTCACAGTTAATGAACATAAAACTGAAAACGAAATAGTTCCTCTTCAAAAATTCCATAGCATAACATTTGAACATTCCACACAGCACCTTCTCCAACGAGCAAAATTTGCGATCTGTTATTGTAAAATGAAGTAGTTCCTCTTACAAACAATAGTTCACAAGTTTTTTCAGGGAAAAGCCCCTGTAAACTCTAACTTTCCTATATTTAAACCAAATCAGCCAAAAACTTGGGCTTCCCTAGCCGTGTGACCTTTGGGCTCCTCAAAACCATCTAATATCACCATTTTGTCTTTTCCGTGAATACTCATGATTCACTTCATGCGTTACATTTTCATATTTCAACTTATGAGTACTTAACAAAATGGGATCCGCTCGGTGACTGGCAGATCTTTCCAAGCCTGGGCTTTTGTCACCATTGATTCTGCCTTGTCTTTCATTTGTCCTCCTTGAGATCCCATTGATTTCAGTATGAACTCTACCTAACACTGCCCAGCCAACTTTCTACTGCTTTGTCTCCCAGCTATGCCTTCTCGCAGTAGTAATCTGAAAAAAAATATCTTGAGTCCATCTGCAATTAAACGACATTTATCATTAATTAGGATTGCATCTTTTCAATAAAATCAAACTACATCAACAAACCGACTAGTCATCAAAAGAGGCCATGTACTGCGCTCTCGTACGAAAACCTTAACAAGCACCAAAACCACTGTCGCCGACACATGGGTTTAAAAAATTCACAAAACAACGGGAAGAGAAAAACTTATCGGCGGCTTAAAACATTAAAACATCGGTTGGGTAGTCTCACTCATAGCCGCATCAGAGGGCCTCAAATAGGCAACGGGCTCCGTGAGACTGTTAAGTTTATCAGAATTGGAAGAGCTAAAACCCAAACTCTGGGCGGAAAAGTTCCCAGTCGATGAGCGGAAAGACATCAACATCAGAAAAATAGTGCATTACACAGCCACAAAGGCGGAAGAGGAAAGACTACAGAACCCCCGGTCCAAAGACAAAACGGCGAAAACCAGACAAAGCATCGGCGGGCGGAGCAGTTATATGGCAGATACCTAGTTTGCTTGGGAGACGCAAGGGCGGAAAATAAACAGACTGCGGCCTCTGATCCAAACCATAACTTTTGCTATGGCACAAACACAATGTAAAACACTAAGTGTTCGGAACAACTTAAGGTCTCGCAGCAGTCCAAAAACTTGTCTCACTTCCAAAATAGCGGCTTCACAAAGATCAAATACCCCAACTCAACTTCGACCAACCTCCGATAATATAAACAAATCAAACGATACGACGCGACATCGGAGAAGTCAAGATCCTCCTGCAGAATAATCATCGTTCAGTTTCCACAACGGAGGCTCCTTAAGGAAACATGGCTCCGGTACGTTGTTTAAATGGCCTTCTAAATAGTGGCCAGCATGAGAAATAAGCTTCCGAGAACAAAGCAAGAAATCGCAGCTCAAAGGGCAAAAACCAAACTCTAAATTCCGCAACCCATAGCAGTTTCAAACATAAACAATTTTTCGAAAAGCATGAAGAGAGTTGACCTCAAAATAGTCCAAAAATTATAGCAAAACAAAAAGATTTCATGGATCCAAATGATTCTAGGCAATGCTAAAAATTAACAAAGGGGGTCCAAAATTTGAAATTTGGGGAAACAGTTGCAGCTACAACAGGTGGATAAAGGCTTAATGTAGGATATGTTATGGTTTTGATAATTGATGTCATTGAACCACATTTGATTGTGGAAGATGTTGATGAATGGGACTTACATCCATGGGAGATCATATATTTGAGGCATAACAAAGGTAAATTAAAATCTTGAAGCACATGTTAAGTGTTTTTTATAGTACATTGCTTGTTTTTTGTTTAGCAAATACTAAGTTTGTTTAATTTGCTGTGTAGGTGCAAATGTCTCTTCTGCATTTTCTATTGCAGACAAGGTAGATAATTTGCAATGTGGATTGAAGGTGGGTGAAGGCTCCATATTCAATATGGAGATTGGTCATAAGGTGCATGGCAGGATGGTGAAAAAGGGATCCATAGTGGTTAACATTGAGAAAGTGTTAAAACATGATGCTCTTTTGCCACATCCAACAGGATTTGAGAATACACTAGGGGGTGCATTGGAATCTTATGAGATTTGGCCAGAATCAGATTTGGAACCTCATTGTCATGATCATCTAGTAAATACTCCCAAAGATAGGCTTACATTCACATGTAAAAAGGTTTCTCTTACACATGAATGCACAGGAACAAGCATGCGCATTGCCAAAGGGATCATAGTTAATGTCCGTGAGGATGACATGGTTGAGGATGAAATGTTAGGTGAAAAGGAATTTGGTGTTTTTGTGGAAGACATAGATAGAAATTGTGAAAGATGTAGGATTGGAGACAAGTCTAGACATTGTTTGGTTAGATGGCCAATAAATAAGTTGGTGGACAATGAAGGTGAGATTTTAAGGGTGAATGAAAATTTCAAGGAGGAACCCAAGGAAATGGCAGTATGGGATCTTATAGAGGACACAAGTCCCTTAAACACATGGGATGATGATCTTTATAATGAAAAATATCCAGACTCAATTGCTATGCACACAACAAGGCCATATAAAAGGATTAAACGAGTTGTGGCTACAAAAAAAGTTGAAAACTTTCAAATACAAAGAGATAAAGAGAAAGAAATCCGACTTTTGGCAGTGGATGAATGTTGCAAACAAGATTTTCTTCAACATGTGGATAGGAAAGCCATTGCAACTGCTAGAAGAGGTATGAAACTCTTTAAAAAAAATGACATTAGGCAATTTGTCCTGAATTCACTCCTTTCCAACACAATCATGTCAAAGAGCCATGGCCATGGCCTACCTCCTACTATTAGGAAAGTAAAGGACATGAGTTTTAATGGAGATATTATTTGTAAGAAAGCATGTACAAGATACATAATATTCCTCAAAGCACCTTCTATACTTACCAACATAATTTCCAACAAGGACATCTCAAAGGAATTCATCGTAACACCAACAAATGCAAACCACATGCACATACTGTGGAAGCCATAGAAATATTGCACAAAATTGTAATGGATAATTCAGACTTTTCACCGAACCAAACATGACAAGTTGAAGAAGATGGAACATCTACTCCTTTAAGATTGCTGCCATCAACATACACCCAAAGTTCTTTGTTAAAAGATATCAACGAGGCTCTTCAAGAGCTAAATTTTCCGTCAATATCACAACCAACAATGAGCAAGATTTGGAATACTCATTTTCCAGATGTGGCATTCTCAAAGAACACTAAGTTCAGTAAATGTAGTGAATGTATCGTGTTGAAAGCACAGATGAAGACAGCGACTACAAAAGAGCTGGAAGAAAAGGAACAAGCTAGACTGAATAAACATAAAA
>LPNX010683253.1:1286-21649 GCA_001517045.1 Pseudotsuga menziesii | reverse complement strand
ATTCTCCTTCACCAAGATTTAACCTGGACCTGGTAAGCATTCACAAACTTGCACAAGCAGTTAACCTGCTCTGATACCATAACATGATCCGTCGGATCTAAACTTGAGTGCATTAAAAGTTTTGTTTTCTTAAAGAATGCGTCTATCAGTTTGTTTAATTCATGGAGCAGCATTAATAGAAATTAAATGCTTAGAATATAAATGAAAAGCAACACTGATAAACAGATATAAAAAGAAACACAGAATCAAAGAGTCACAAACAGAAGTTGATAACGGAGTTCACCCCCTTCACTGGGCTACGTCTCCGGGTCCCTCTCCAATGGGTACCGATCCAATTAATCTCTTTAAAATGGTACAAAAAATGGTACTGGAATCAACTTCAGCAACTGTAAACATAATGATGTACAAAGTCTTCAAGACCTCTCTTCTGGAAATTACAATTAGCCTTCATAGGGCAACGAAATCTAACATTATAACAGAGAATGTCGACCTCCACAACAACAGCATCTAGAAACTTCATAGCAAAAATCTCCTCCCTTCACTAGATGAATAACAGAGAAACGATGCTCTGTGCTCTAAAACCATTTAAATCCCCCGAGAAATGTGGCCAGAATTGTCTATTTAAGCGTTCAGTGGGAGGATAAGTAACGGGTTTGACTCGTCTGCTACCCATCTTTTCATATTCCATATGCTATCTTTTAATTCCCGTCGAAACGTTTCAACTGGCTGCACCTATTACGTTATATTAATTTCTGTTCTGCCAAATGTCATAGCAGTTCCCAACGGTTCCATCTAATACCATATATGGTATTGCTTATCCCGCCACACAATGGATATCCGTCACATTTAGAGCTGTTCCAAATGTTATATCCGCCAAGGCTAAACCATACGCTAATTATGGAACAAATGTTATATCTATCCTCTAAATGTTACCACTAAACTCCACAAATGTCACAGCAAACGTGATATATATATGCCGCAGCAAACGATATATCTATGTGTCGCAGCAAACGCGATATCTATGTCGCAGCAACCGATATATATATATGTCGCAGAAACTATATATCTATGTGTCGCAGCAAACGCGATATCTATATGTCGCGGCAAACGTGGTTGCGCACCCTCATCTAACCGCCAGAAGAGTGCCATTTACCCATGCACAAGACCGCTAGAGGGTATACACTTGACCGTTCGGCTTTTCACGAACCATTCAATGTTCCACTTGACGGTGTGCAAACTGCACGGCCCTTGCTATAACTACGCAGCCCATGCTATAACTGCGCAGCCCCTTTACACAAATGTTAAGTGATAGAGATGAATCGTGCATCGTTTGAATGGTAGATGGAACATACATTAAGGCTAGTCTTGCACTATGTTTAGCATATGAGTTAAAAACATATGTTATGTTCTTCGAACCATAGATTAATAACCATTGTACCATATTGGATCAGTGTAATTTTTGAAGATGAATAATCCACCGGATCATTGCTTGTGGGCACACCCATGAAGACATAGATGGAACCTATGGAAGAATGTCTTCCAACTTGAAAAGTAAAGATATATATTCTTTACCTGAGATGATGGATACATATCGCACAATAGAAGAAAAAAGGGTGTTTCCACCTAAACTTATTGACAAAGTGTATGACTTCAAAAGTTTTCTTAATGGGTACATCAAGGAGGGGAAAAATGCACTAGTTGGACATCTTAATGTCCAGTACTTCCAATTCCTTGTATTCAATGATGTTCCAGTTATGAGGTATAAAGAATCCATCAGAGACATTGAATGGTTAGAACCAGTGGAGTTGTGGAATATAGATGATGAAGGCTGACCTATATTTCCCACAGGGAAGCCATCTTTCTTACATCCCAAAGACAATGATGCATATTTAAAAGAAATAAAGGAAGGAATAACATCATACATAAAAATGTGGAAAGAGACTATTGGCAATGAGAATTCACCAATTGTTACAGAGGAATGGAATGAAAAACTAGATTATTGGAAAAGAGTTCTTGATGCATTAGATGGAATCTACAATGACCATACACCCTTGGATGAAAGTGATTCTTCTTCTGATGATTTTTGGCCAAAGACAAGGCAAAATGTTAATGTTGATGGTAATGCACTCCATGCAATATCAAGTATTATGGATGGGGATTTTGATAATGTGACAGATGAACCGGTATATGTTGGACCCAAGTGCAATAAGCCAAAGCCAACATTCGATCCTAGAATTGATGTTGAGAAAGGAAATATGTTGCTTGTTAGATCAGGAAATGAGGATGAAGGAGAGATGATTTGGATGGAAAAAACCACCTCATATATCTTCTAGGATGATGACAGCAAGACCCTTCATGTAAACATTGATTGGTGGTAGCCTAGCTCAGGGAAATACAAGGGAAAAATTTTAGAACAATATTGGGTACCAAATCCCGATGGCACAGAACTTGGATCTATTCCAATTAATACCATAGTTTGGGCATGGATGCCAAAGAAAGAAGATTGCAAGAAGACAAAGATAAATAAATGTGGTGTACAAGTTGTACTTGATCTGCTTGAGTGGATATAAGGATATTAGGTGAAGATGATACATGAATGTAACTTTGCTTTTTGAATGACTTTTAGTATACATGAAGAAACATTTTTCAATGTTTGTACTATAATAAATACTCTTCAAGCTACTTTTTGAGGAATTTTATATTATTTACTACATATATGAAATTTCACTTCAAGTTCAATGTTAATTTATGTGATGATACTTTATGCGAATTAGATAATACCATTCAAATTTTAACTTTTCAATTTGTCTTTTAGATCAACACAACATCTCACTATATCAAATGTGCATAATTATATTCATTAATGCATGTACAAAATCCTTTCCTTATTTATTATTAGCTTTTGCTCACTCTCTTCAATACTACTTTGAGCTTTTCATTTTGTTCCCTTGATGATTGGTGGAGTGCCCACTTGAAACGTAGGGATGTTTCAATACACACAATTTAATTCCATAAACTCTCTTTGTCATTATGATTAACTATAGAAATCTTCATCCTGAAGCTATACTTGATATGCTTGAGAAAATATAAGGAGATTAGGTGGAGATGATTCATGAATGTAATTTTTCTTTTTGAATGACTCATTAATATACATGAAGAAAAAGTTGTCAATGTTTGTAGTATATCAAATATTCTCTTCAAGCTACCTTTTGAGGAATTTTATATTATTTTCTACATATATGAAAATTTTGGTTCAACTTCAATGTTAATTCATGTGATGATACTTTATGCGAATGCACCTTAAAATATCTTATAGAACTGCTTTGTGAATAAATGTAAGGCACTTGCAATAAGGTTTGAAGTGAGTTTTTCCTATTATTCGTTATTATAGTTGATATAAATTTAATTGTACTATTATGTTGCATTCAAATTCATAATTATATTTTCTTGTGTAGACTTTAAAGTGGTGCCAACTTTGTACTAGTATATTAACTTATACTCAATAAATACAGTACTAACATTTTGAGCGTGCAGGTTTTATTAGTTTTTCATCATTGTGATTGATTTTCTGGATTAAACTGTGTGAACGTTTTTCAGACCAACGTTTTGAGTGGACACTCCACCAAATTCATAATTATATTTCATGAAAAATTCATTGTGGACTGAAAATATTTCACATAACTTAATCCAGAAAATCAATCATTAAGTGATAACATCATGTTAGCTTTAATTCATGTTAGACATTATCATCAAATACATTGCATCATAAAGAAAATTTAATCCATGTGAGATTTAATGCTGATCGTAATGCACTGCATGTAATATAAGTATTATGGATGGAGAATTTGATAATGTGACGGATGAACTGGTATATGTTGGACCCAGGTGCAACAAGCTAAAGCCAAGATTCAATCCTATGATTGAATTTGAGAAAGTAAAGGTGTTGGTAGTTAGATCATGAACTATGGATGAAGGAGAGACGATTTGGATGGCAAAAACCACCTCATATATCTTCCAGAATGATGAAAGTGAGACTCTTCATTTAAAGGTTGATTGATGGAAGCCTAGTTCAGGGAAATACAAAGGAAAATTTTAGAACAATATTGGGTACCAAACCTTGATGACACATGACTTGGATCTATTCCAGTTAATACCATAGTTTGGGCATGGATGCAAAAGAAAGAAGATTGCAGGAAGACCACAATAAATAAATGTGGTGTACAAGTTGTAATTGATTTGCTTGACTGAATATAAGGAGATTATGTGGAGATGATTCATGAATGTAATTTTCTCTTTGAACTAGTTATTAATATACAAGAAGAAACACTTTTAAATGTTTGTTGTATATCAAATATTCTCTTCAAGCCTTTTTTTGAGGAATTTTATATTATTTACTAATATGAAAATTTTGGTTCAACTTCTATGTTAATTCATGTGATGGTACTTTATGTGAATTAGATAACACCATTCAATTTTTAACTTTTCAATTTGTTTTTTACATAAACTCAACATGTCACTATATCAAATGTGCATAATCATATTCAATAATGAACCTTAAAACATCTTCTAGACTTCCTCTCTGAATAAAACATCATTTTGCTTTGTCACAAAGGATTAGAAATGTGTAATCCAGGTGTTAACATGGTCCCTCTCCCCTCATGTTGTAAAGGGTGCTAGCTCAATGGAAGAGCACCTATATTCCAAGCAGGACGATGGTGGTTCGATTGCTCCGTGCCCTAACATAAATTAAGACATGATTTAAATCTTATTGATAATATAAATATTGTAAGATATCTATATTTTCAATAAAAATATGCTCTTTTCAATTAAACACATTGTTCAAATACTTCATAAATAAATAATGAACACTTGCAATAATTAGCTAAGTTGGTTTTCCCCCTTTACTCTTGTATATTAAAAAAATCAAACTCTACTGCACTAATGCTATTCTAGTTCATAATTAATTTTGATTGCTAAAATAAATAATATTAATAAATAAGGGAGGCTTTACTAACATCAATATCATTAAATAAATTTATAGGTAAGAAATTTCTCACGTTAATCTATAATTCATAAAGTAAACATTCATCAACTTAGTTTTTAATACACTACCACTACCACTACCAACAACAATAATAATAAATTATGTTGCTATTTTAATTCATAATGTATTTTAATCATTACAAGGGTAAAAATTAGACTTTAAAGTCATAAAATATTTTCCTGTTTTGATTATAAGTGGTGCGAACTTCCAAAAATAAAACAACATACTCAACAAAGACACAAATAATTACTACGACAATATTTCTAATTGTTGTAGTAACAAATACAATGTTGGTGTTATGTCATAAAATAATTTAATCAACTTAACATTAAATACAAACTATAAATAATATTACTAGACATTATGTAAGGATTCAAAGTCTATGACTTTCCTCATTTTGAAAGAACTCAATCTAGCGGAAGTTCTAAATTCTAGATCCACTAAATAATTACAAGTTTAATGAAATATGTGTTTTGTGATCTCATGCTACCTTTGTGCCATTGAGTACTCAATCTGTTGATTGAATTCACCTTTGATATGCAATTTTATTTTTCTATTGAGTTCAATTAAACATTTACAACAAAGATAATTATGTGTATAATCACTCATAGAACATATATAAAAGTTCTGTTGGTTATTTCCATAAGAATGCATTCATCATTGTCATTAATATGGTGGGTTTAAATAATACGATAGAAATAATTAATTCAAACGTAAATACATACCCATCATTATACACAAATGGAAACTTATCTGAAAATATAACCAACTGATTGTAGACCAAGGGAATTCCTCCTAGCCATATGATATATCAAGACATATCTTTCATTAATAGATCCATCCCCTAGTTGGGGCATCCAACCACAAGAAGGTATCGATTCTTCCATTATAGTTATTCCCATCCATTGTTCTTGGCATGACTCCAATCTATAGTATGGGGTTGAAGGTACAAGCGATGATGGTCTAGTCATGGGTGGTTCAAACAACCCCTGATGGATCGATCATGGAAGATAATGATGGACAAATGGACTAGTTCTCCATAATTATATTCTTGTAGAGAACTAACCAAGTGCCATATATGGGTTTGGACACCTTTTTCCCTTCTAATACAATGATTATGATAATTAACCCAATATTATGGTTAATGAACTTTAATAAAGAGGGGTTAATAAAAACATAGGATAAAAAGGAGTAAATAAAGGTAGTGACTTAAATGATAAGTCACTAGGGTCCTCTCTCTCTCTCTCTCTCTCTCTCTCTCTCTCTCTCTCTCTCTCTTATGGAATAATAGCCCCCGTCTCTTCTTCATCCTTCTTACTTTGTAATAGTCATGTGTTTTTATGTTAAATATAAAACGTACATAATTACATTATTTTGGTCACAGTAGACCATTCATGTTTGGATTATAGCCATTCCATCATAAATACATTATGGGGTCAAAAACTGGGTGTTACAATGCATGTGATTAATACCTATGTTTGGTATGACAAAATTGGGAATCTTTTGTTATGTAAAAACTTGAAATATTTTTAGTCCATTCATGATATAGTATGTCATGATTGGGTTGGATAAGAATAATAACCGAAGTGACTAAGTATTTACCCTCATGTCATGAATTCATATATCATGTGAAATTGAACGTCATGTGAAATAGGCATGTGTGATACCATAGTGTGTTGGACATGGAAAATGCTCTATGATTAAACATGTATCCAATGGTATCCCTGGTTGTAGTAAATTTCTTGGACTGCCACTTGTTTTCCAACATTGAATACCACTAAATAAGTATATTCCTAGTGTTGTGTTTGGATTGAAGGAAAATGTGTAAGGTCAAACAATTGATGGGGAGATGGCTTGATGATGTGTTGAGGTGTTGGTTGAGTCCTCCAAATTTTCTTAGTAAGATGCATGAGATTGAAATATGGTAATTTTGAATCAATGTGGGAATGCATTGAGTGAATGTGCGTAGATAAACTATGAATTCAAACAAATAATGATTTTTTATTGAATGTTGGTACATATGCTTCATACATTTGCTTGTGTGGAAAATTCATTTGTGTAATTGAATGGCATGGAATGGTTCCTAAGAGACTATGAAGAAATGAAAGGAAATATATTCTAGTACCCTCGATGGAATATTAAGTAGTGAAATGAGTGATATGAATTAACAAACATAAAAATAATTTTACACCTCATAATATAAGTTGAGGGGGATGCACCCCACAAGACAATATAAAATTAACTAATGAGTTTTAAAATATGAATATAGTGAAGTGTGTGATTGTGTAACCATGCATGTTGGCACATTTATTTGCTTGCATAGATAATGTGATTGCATTATGTAATGTGTATTGTGCTAGTGATGCATATATAATTAATGCATTTATTTCATTTGAGATATTGATAATTGACAACGATTGAATTAATTAGGTGTTATAATTCTAAGATTACTTAATAGGTTTTCGTAAATGTTGTAATGAAAAGATTATATGCATGGATAGTGATAGGTTGATTAATTGAATGAAAATTCAGATTACAGGTAGATTTGTCTTGGATATGGAAATGAGGGTAAGTCCATAATGAAGATTGGATACTACCATGTGCAAAGGCCAAACATTATAGTCAATGCATTTCATTTCATTTAAGATATTGGTAGTTGACAATGATTGAATTAATTAGGTGTTACAATTATAAGATCACTTCTTTGTAAAGAAAGGATGATATGCATGGATAGTGATAGGTTGTTTGGTTAAATGAAAATTTATATTGAAAATAGATTGTCTTAGATATGGAAATGAGGGTAAGTCCATAATGAATATTGAATCTTGCCACATGCATAGGCCAAAGATCTCATACTTGTGAAATTTTGTTTTTGTATGAAACATATTTGAAAATTTTCTTAATGATATTATTATGGTGATATATCATTGTAAATATATGTGAATAATATAGGCCCATATGGTGGATCTTTCTAGTGTTTGTAATATCCCATTTTTTACCCCAATTGCATTCAAATTGTATATGATTTAAATACCATTATTAAACCATGGTCAGGAGCTAAAGGCCAAGGCCCCACCATGGATTTAGCATTTTTATGTATCGGCAGTTAAAATCGATACCTATGGTTTTGTGCTAGCCAGACACATTATAAATTGAGACATCATGTAAATGTGCAATTTAATAAAAAATACCCACAACTAGCTATGTCAATGCAACAAAGATATGGGGGCATGATTTCACAAGGACTTGGGGGGGGATTATTCAAACCCTTGAGCTAATAGGGTAAATCCAAATGTCAATGGTAGAACTATGAAAATTGAGTCACAGTAATCTGAGGACCAAGGCACAATCTTCTAGAAGATTCAAGATAAATTTACACACAAAATGACATAATAGTGTTGCGATTGTATATTATCAATAATCAATTAGAAGTAAAGATACAATGTCATACACTTGCATGAACAGAAAGACAATTCAAATTCCCAAGAGGTAATTCAAATTGCACACATGAGAGTGGATTGGTTGTCAGTTAGCCACACTAAACACATCAGTTAACCACTAATCACAATCAATAATTGGCTCTAACTGAATTAGAGGAATTTATGACTGATTATAACTAAATAGAACTCAATTGCATGTCAATCAGTAGGTGGGGCGCATATCTGACTCCAGTTAGCTCCAATGAAGTGAACTGAACTGAACTGAACTGAATCACCAGAAGTTGTTCGAGGCACCTTAGATCACTCCAGTTAACTAGAAATTTCCAAAAATAGACAAAATAGTGATGGAGGTGCCTTGACAACTACAGTTTAACTAAAAGTAGGTGGAATAACCATCAGTTAACTGATTTGGGACGTTTAGGTCATGCATATCAACCAATATTTTCTCCTTGACTGAAGGAGGAATCTTAGTTAGTCTCCCCGATTGAAGGAAAATACACTGTTAGCCTCCTTGATTGAAGGAGGATGATCCAGTTGATGATACAGTCACATATTCGAGCGAAAAACTTAGGATAAGTGGTAAAATAGGCCAATTAGGCCAAATAAACATGTGTGGGTTGGATAATGACTCCAATACCCCCCCTTAAGATATACTCATGTGGAGGATTAAAAAAATTAGGGCCCCGATAACAAAGGCCATATGTCACCCTTTACAATAAAGTAACTCTAAAATTATCAAAAAACTCTAAGTGAGGAAAGGAGGAAAACCCAGTGGGAAGAAACCCCCCCCTCAAACTGAACACTAAATAATTAATTGTCTTTCACCCTGATGAACTCACCCCCAACAGTGAACGGAGGTAAGTGAAATTTTTCTCATTAAAGCTCTTGGTGAAAATATCTACAATCTTCTCATCTATGGAGCAATATTGCAGAACAATTGTCATGTCATGCACCAACTCCCTAGTGTAGTGCATGTGGATATCAATGTGTTTGGTTCTTTGCCACTGAATTGGATATGTTGAGATTTTGATAGCACTTTGGTTGTCACAAAAAATGACAGTGTATGAAGCACTACCAATCCCAAACTCAGACAAAGTACCTTGCAACCAAACTACCTGGATGCAAGCATTGACTACTCCCTGTACTCTACGTCTCCTAAAGAAAGGGAAATGGAAACCTTATTTTTGATGGACCAGAAAATAGGCCCACCACCAAACATAAAAACATAGACATAAGTGGACTTCTGATCTATGCTATCTCCCGCCCAATCGAATCTGTAAAACCGACCAAATCTAGCTCATAATCTGCAGCATAATGAATGCCATAGGATCTAGTACCCTGCAAGTACTGTATAATCCTCTTGGATACCCTCCAATGAATCTCATGAGTCTATTGCATATACCTTGATATAGCATTCATGGCATAACAAATTTCAGGCCTTGAATGTGTCAAGTATAGCAAACTTCCAATCAACTGGCAGTAAATAGTGGAATCCATAGGTGGACTTGATTTTCTCTCTTCAAGACTGATTCTTGATAGGAAACGAAATGGTGCAGCCTTAAAATCAGCCATATTAAACTTAATTAAAAGGTATGAAACATATTTTGACTGTGTCACCATTATACCATCATAGTCTTGAGTAATTTCCATCCCGAGAAACTGTCTCAGCAGGCCTAGATCACTCATTTCAAAAGCATCATGAAGAATAGTTTTTATAAAGGAAATCGAAGCAAGTGTGCTTCATGTTATCAAAATATCATCCACATACAATACTATGATCAGAATATTACCTTCATACTGCTGCAAGTATACATTTGGATCAGATTTTCATCTCTCGAAGTTCTGTGAGAGCAGAAAGGTGTCCATTTTGGCATACCAAGATCTTGGGGCCTGTTTCAAGCCATATAAATATTTATGCAACTTACAAACCAATGAAGGATATGATGTATAGCCTTCATGTTGCTTCATGTATATCTCTTATTTTAGGTCTCCATGGATAAAATCACTCTTGACATCCATGCAATGCACCTCTGAGTGCTTGGATGCGGCAATGGCCAAAACTAGCCTTATGGAATCCATCTTTGCCACCGGTGCAAAGGTATCATGGTAGTCCAATCCTTGGACTTGGGAGAATCCTTTTGCAACCATATATGCTTTATACTTTCAAGTTGAGCCATCTTCAGCAACCTTTGTCTGATATACCCACTTTCATTGAACAAGTTTCCTCCCATGTGGAAGGGAAACTAGCTCCCAAGTTGCATTTTTCCGGAGAGAGTTGAACTCTTCATCCATTGAAACTTGCCATATAGGATCATTTCAAGCATGGTAGTAGGACTTGCGATCAAACCCAATCATCATATATTAGGTCTCGGATAGCAAGGAATCATTGCAATAAATAGCAATGCCTACCCTTTGAAAATCAGAACGGGTTCTCCTTAGATCTGTAGGATTTCCAATATCTAGCCCGGTGGATGAGAGGGTCTTTTCCGCCCATTTTGGGAGGTGAATGGGAACATTATAGTATGATTCAGAACTTGGTATATTGTGTTCATTGATATCAGACATCAGATCTGAAAAATCAGAGCTTACACTCCCATTTTCATCATCAGAATCATTAGTAGAACGGGAGGAAATTTCAGCAGTTTCTTACTCGACTAGTTCCACATCTTGGAGAGGTTCTTCAAAGCGGACACTTATCTCAATGAATATCTGTTTAGTTCCGATATTCAAGAGTTTTTTCCCTTTGATTCCTCTAGATACCCAATGAACATACACTCAATACTCTATGGTTGCAAATACTTCCTCTTGTCGAGTGGAATTCGAGCCCAAGCAGTGGACCCAAAAACTATGAAATTAGACACATCCGATTTTTGCCCAAAGTAAGATTCAAAAGGAGTTTTTCCTTTCATGAAAGAGTGAGCGGCCCTATTATGAATGTAGGAAGAAAAATTCATTTCCTCGGCCCAAATATTTGCAGCCAAATCTTTGGCTTCCAGCATGCAGGTAGTCATCTCTTTGAGGGCCCGGTGTTTCCTTTCAGCTACCCCATTCTATTGAGGTGTGTAGGGAATGGAGTGTTGGATATTGATCCCATATTTAGCACATATTTTCAGCAGGTCAGAATTTATGTACTATCCTCCATTATCATATCTGAGAGACTTTATCTTCCTCCCAGAGGCATTCTCAACAGATTCCTTGAACTCAATGAATCTTTCAAGAACTTCATATTTTTTCTTTAGGAAGAAAACCCAAGTGAATATGGAGAAGTCATCAATAAAGGTGAGAACATACCTTGAACCACTGATGGAGTTTGTAGGCATAGGATCACTGATATTAGAGTGGATCAGCCCCAAAATACTTTTTTCATGGCTTGCCTTTCCCCGATCAAATTTGTTCTCAGGGTGTTTACCGACAATGCAACCTTTGTAAATTCCACTGGAGGTTTTGATGGTTGGGAGGCCTTCCACCATGGAATTTTTTTGAATTTTCTGCAAGTATTTGAAGTTCAAATGTCCAAATATTTCACGCCATATCCTGCTGACCTCATTCCCATGAGTCAAAAGGGCGGTGGGCTTTGCATCCGGTAAAACTCATAGGTCTTAGCAGAATGATTCGCTATACCTATTGCAATGAGTTTTTGGATGCAATCTCTGATATCTCAACATAATTCGGGATGAAAGTAACTCTATTGGGAAATCCTGTGTGTGTCATTTGATATACACTCAATAGATTTGAGGCCAATGATGGTACATACAAAACACCATAGAAGCTCCCATGTTCAAGTTTTACAGTACCTTTGTCTTTCGAAATGATTTGAGAATCATCTCCCATGTGGATGGGAATGTTGTTGTCGGAGTCCAGGAATGAAAAGGATTCTTTTCTTGCCACCATATGGTTTGAAGCACCAGATTCTATGAGGAGATCTCTAGGCTTCAAAACATTTGCCATGAGGGCATGTCCTCTTTCTGGCTGGATGTTTCGATCATGATTTTCTCTCTTCCTTGTACCCTCAGGAATATTGATGCTATTCTTCTCAAGGAGAAGAGTCATAGAATCAAGTTGTTTATTCATGGAGGAGCCTTCAGGGTGAAATCATTTCCTGCAATAGGAACATTTGACCTTCTCTTTTCCTTCCTTGCCTTTGTTCTTGTTCTTTCTTGAGCATGAGGGCTCATCAAGCTGCTGAGGTTTCTCCTTTGGATTTGGAGCATCAAACTTATTCTTTTGGTTATTTTTCTTTCCCTTTCCATTCGTAGCCTTGGGTCCTCCAGCAAACAGGTTTTGATCCTTGGAAGATCTGATGATCCCCATTTGGACAAGCTTGTCATGCTCGTTTGTGAGAGACTCAATGAATGCATTGAGGGACGACATTTTCCAATTTGGGATTGTGATCTTCCTAGTATGGAATGTGCACACAAAGACTGAATAATCCAGACTAAGCTTTGAGAGAATGGCTAGGATGATTTGATCATCCTCCTTCTCAACTTTACACTGCTTCAATTAGAGCACCATGTGCTTGAACTTGGTGAAGAAATCATTCATGGTTTTGAAGTTGCCTGGGTTTAGAGAAATCATCTCATTATCTAGCTAATAGATCCTCAAGTCATCTTGCTTATCAAACAGAGTATCAAGTTGATCCCAAATATCCTTAGGAGTCTTCAAACTAGTGATTTGGAAGAGAACATCTCTAGAGATTGAAAGGCACAGAAATCCATACGCTTCATCAAGCTTATTCCATTATTTTTTCTTGTCAACAACATGATTTGGCTCTACCTCTGTGTCCATTGTGACTCTATATAGACCTTTGAAGCAAAGTTGAATCTCCATGTCCTCCTTCCATTGGTGGTAATTGAAAGGAGTGAGTAGAATCACAGAAGAGGCCATGTTGTTGCTGTATCAAATGTAGTGAAAAACCTAAAAGAAACCTGCAAAAAAACAAAAAGGGAACCATAAGGTCGGACCGCCTACACTTTTGAATTTTTCATCACAACCATCTTAATCAATCAAGAAATCTTGATCAACAATTCCTTTTCATAGGACTTATGTGGTAAAATTTCCGCTTCTTGTGTAGAGCTGGAATTTTTGAGCTTTTTGCTCAAATTGCATGATAGATCCGTTAAGAAATCTTGTTGGAGAAGAAGAGCCTTGTCCCGCCGTGGCTCTAATACCATATGAAAATTGAGTCATAGTAATCTGAGAACCAAGGCACAATATTACATAAGATTCAAGATCAATTTATACACAAAATGACATAATAGTGCTACAAATAGAGGTTGCAGCTGTATATTATCAATAATCAATCAGAATTAAAGATACAATGTCATACACTTGCATGAATAGCAAGACAATTCGAATTCCAAAGAGGTCATTCGAATTGCACACATGAGAGTGGCTTAGCTGTCAGTTAGCCACATTAAACACATCAGTTAACCACTAATCACAATCAATAATTGGCTCTAACTGAATCAGAGGAAATTATGTTTGAGTCTGATTGAATAGAATGCAACTACATGTCAATCAGTAAGTGGGGGCGCATATCTAACTCCATTTAGCTCTGATGAAGTGAACTGAACTAAACTGAGTCGCCAGAAGTTGTTGGAGGCACCTTAGATCTTTCCAGTTAACTGGAAATTGCTAAAAATAAACAAAATAGTGATGGAGGCACCTTTACAGCTGTAGTTTAACTGAAAGTAGGTGGAATAACTACCAGTTAACTGATTTGGGGTGTTTGGATTGTGCATATAAACCCATATTCGCTCCTTGATTGAAGGAGGAAGCTCAGTTAGTCTCCCCGATTAAAGGAGAAGAAACTGTTAGCCTCCATGATTGAAGGAGGATGATCCAATTGATGATGCAGTCACATATTCAAGCCAATAACTTAGGATAAGTGGTAAAATAGTCCAATTAAGCCAAATAAACATGTGTGGGTTGGATAATGACTCCAACAAGAACCCATAAAGCTGTCAACTACCTTTATTTTCTTTTCTTCCCAATCATTTATTTCTTCCACAAATTGGTTGAGGTAGTTAATGTCTTGGGGATGGAAGAGTATGGCAGTCAAATTCGTATTGGGGCAACACATGATTTTTGGGAAATCGAATTTTGACTTATGGGGCAAGAAAACTCCAAGAAATTAATGCCCATTCCATTCTTCACCCATGTTCTTCATTTCCTCACGCAGCTGGAGCAAGGTGGGAGTTTCCTTCATGTTTTTTTATTGTTTTCCTTCATCCATCCATGGATGGGAACCTGTTTTTGTAACGCAAAGTGGCTGGGATAGGAGATCCATAATTTTGGGGTTTTCAGAGGTCATTTTTGCACCTGTAATGTCCATGAACATTTTCTGAAATCATATTTTCTCTCCCAGGTTTTAACTCCCCATCTGAAAAATCGTTTTTGATCCCAAGACTTTTTTCCTCATACCCAACATTTGTCTTTTGTTTTTATGTGCATCCTTGTTTTGGTCTAAAAGGCTTAGGAGTGGAAGAGTCCTAGAATTGTCTTGATAAACCTAGTGAAGAGAGGAACCTCACAGACAGATCAAGAGGGGCTGGTAAATCTTCTATGCACACCCTGAAGAGCACTGGAAGGGAAGGTATGGCTTGAGGGACTGTGTAGCAATGAAAGGAATACTTCCTTATGTTGGGTGTGTAGATATTGTGAATGCCAAGCTAGATGGATCTGGTGCAGGTGTCCATCGCTCTATGGTTGAGTTCACTGGCTTAGCAATTATACCTTTCCACTACCTTATCAACCTAATAAACCCAACTATAGTTTGGCTTTGCTGAGTTTTGATATGTTTTTGGCTATGTGTGAGCCTATTGTTCCCTAGTTCCTTTCAGAAATCATGCCCAGCTCAGGGGTGGCAGTGGCATTGAGAGATTGATGAGCACACTATCCTATGGTTGGGTGAAACGTTGCAGCAACATAGCTAGTTGCAGGACAACCTATTTTCAAGATAAGTATTCTCTATGTATTTAATTTCTGCAATATATTCGCTTAAAGAAATATTATGAACATGTTGAATGCTTGAAATGTAATTGATTTTGTTGTATTTTTCATTTTTTATACATCTACATATATTTTTATTTCAATGCATTTGTGAATATGTTCATGGGGCTAGATCCCCAATTAGGATGGCATAGCAACAATGTAGTCGCGTCCTCTCCTCGGCAAGTAGAGGGGAGGGGACGTGACAGTGTTGAGGATAGATGATGACTACTAAATGATTGCAAGAAAAGGGGATAATGTTATTGTAATGACAATGGAACCCTATGATATGGCTTGATCTCCATGAGCTATGTTATATTAGAGGCTTCCAATGGGAGGCTTTGATGGTAAGACTCTAGAAGTATGCACTCTTCTTATGTGAGAAAGCCTTGGAAAATGATGGATCTTCATAGGGATCGATTAATAGAGAAGAGGGTGCCTAAACCTAGAGGGTGAGTGACTACAAGGAAGAGGCAACTTGAATGAATCTATTGTGATATATTCATGTTATATACTAGTTGAGATCAAGAAGGAATTATATGTATTTATACATTGGGTGTGTTAACAAAGATGGTGAGTTGAATCCCCCCTATGGTAGCCATATGGAGTAGAGATATGTTCATAAATATAAGTATTACTTTTATTTGCATAAATTATCTTGCATTATGAATATATATCCTTTGCTTATGAAATTTGAATTCTTATGCTTATGAAATTTGAATTCTTATGAATATGTGCTTTTTAAAATCGCTATGATATGTGTGTTTTTCATTTACCAATCGTTACATGCATTTGCTAAATTGATAAAAAACTTGGAGGTGTTCCAAGGTGATACAAAGGAAAGTTTGAACGTCGTTGTCCAAGATAAACAACAACAAGACAAAGTGGCTTTGAAGAGAAAGGGATTATAGGTGCAACTTAAAATGAATACATGGAACCTTACTAAAAAGAAGAGAACATTGAGGACAACGTTATTCCAAGGAGGGGGGGAATGTAATATCCCCATCTAAAACCATTGAACATGATCTTGTTTATATTGCATCTATTATTTTCATTATTGTGTGTTTCTGTACACCATGGGGTAGTTTCCATGGTGATTATGAACACTAACAAGCATTACCATTTCAATGTTAACGAAAGGTTCCAAGGCTCACTAGTAGGGAGAACATCAATGGATCTATGAGTCCACTAAATGGAAAGGTAAGGGGATCAAATGGGGGAATGACCTATGTCTTATGATGATGCTTTTCCCAATCCATAAATCTCCTTCATTTGATTTTCTTATTTCCATTTATCCTTAATTTTATGCTAGACTTGAATTCAAAACCTATTTAAACGAAAGAGAAAATATTAATATGGGGACTTGTCAATCATATGCTAAAGTGTCTAGTTCCTACCGTTGGGGAACTAAGAAAAGGGTGGATGAAAGACACCTTCCTAGCACTTATTCCATCAATTCATGTATGCAAATTCGATTTGGAAGATAGGATCTTGGAAAAAGGAAGATTCTTGAAGAGAAAACAAGGGTTTGGAATAAGAAACTTGGTTCGACTCTCATATGAACCATGGAGAGATGAAAGAAGGGATGTTGGGTGAGTTTAGACCTCAATGGAGAGAAGATAGATACCATTTAAAATCCTTGAAGGTTCCTGGCCTATTAGGTTGTCCAAGTAACCATAAAATCTCTGTCCAAAATGCTTCACAATGCTAGAAATTAATTCTAGAGGTAGGAAATGCCTTGGGCTCACATTGGCCATACTAAAGAGCATAGAGAGGAAGGGCATGTATGAGGGAATAAAGATTAGAGAAAGGATGATATCCTAAGTTGTATGGAGCAATGAATGAGTGTTAAGAGTTGTGTTAGCTAAAATATTGAACAAATAACCAATGGTGACTTGCTTCATTAGTATATTGGAAGCTTTTAAGGGAGATAAGAGAGTCTTAGGAAACCTTGACACTACTCTTACCATGGTTTGTGTCATATACTAATATGGGGGTGGAATTATACAATGTAAAATCCTATGGTTGGGAGGGAATCAATGCCCCCCTAGCCAATTTTCTTGGAGCTTCATTTGGGAAAAGATAAGTGTACTTTCTTGTTCTCCTTTGGCTTGAATTCAATATTGTATGATGAAAAACATAATTCATTATTTGTTATGAATATTTTCTATGAAAATTATGTAGATGATGATCAACAAATGAATGTTCTGCATAATCAATTAATTTTCAAAATATGTGTAGAAATGCTTTGGAAATTCCAAGATGTTAATTGTTTGACAAAAGAACTATTTAGAGGTAAGGATTCCCAATCATTTTATGATTCATATATGGAAGTTAGGGTTTATATGGAACTCTATAATGATTGTTAAGAGGTCTCCTTTTGAAAAGATTGGCAATATAGAATAAATTTAATGTAGGATTACCTCTTCCTTCTAGGTTTTTTTTCTTAGTTTTTAAAATTGTAAACTTGGCTTGGAATTTGTTGCATGATTAGAATGGATTCCTGGATGAATAAACCTCACCTTCTTAACCCCAGCCAATGGTTTAAATTGGAAAAAACTCATGTAGCATTAAAAGGACAAAATTATTGAGTTTTGGGCATTTAAAAAAGTGTAGGACACCTTTTAAAGATGTACCTTTCTATCACAAGATACAAAATGGGTAGGTATGATTTCTGGCGTACAAGCTCTAGACATATATGTGAATTCTCAAATACCTAATTTGTTATTTAGGAGATATTATATGTCCCATAGGGGACTTTTCTTGCGTTATTTTGGGAATTTTAAGCTATATATGTGAGTTGCATGAAGTATAGAAGTGTAATCCCTCCTATACATGTTTTTTTACTTCAGAAGACTTTCATATACTTCTTGTAGTGGCCTAAATGACCTAATGTTGATGAAATTTAGGGCTTAGAGAGCTAGAATAAAGGGTAAGTAGGGTGTTAAGCCTAAGGAAGGTTGTCATGCACATATTACATGAGTTTATGATGCCAATTGATGTTTTGAATAATATCATTGTGATTTTTTTGTTAGCCTTCTTGAAAAATATTTACTCAAACCCCCCTATCCTCTAAACACATAAGAATGAATTGCATTGTGTATGGTGTAAATGTTGTGGATTGTTTCAATGAGTATTTTGAATTATGTATTGCTATAATATGATGAGTTATGCCATATCTTCCTTTCAAGACTACTAGTATATATCTTTAAATGTTGAAAATCCCCATAAGTGTCCATTTATAAGGAAACCATGAGGTAGAGTCATATGTGTTAAAATTATGACATGACCTTAAAGAGTAGTAAATCACTCTTGTGGACAATGTGGGTAATTCCATGAAGATGGGTAACACTTTTTGGCCAAATTTGGCGATGAAAACCTGATTTTTTACTCATGTGCTAGATAGAAGCCCTCAAAACGCATATATGCCATGTGAATTTTGACTTGTAGTAAAAAAACAAATTGTAGAATATTATGTTGGCTTCATAGTGATATTTTTTTTTTTAAATTCTGATGTCATTTAATGTGTGAATTTTTGCATTTAATGAACTGTGTGACCTTAAAAATTTGAAGAAGCTAATAAGTGGCTCGTGTCCACGTAGAGTAATTCAATCTTGCATTAATAATTTTTAAAAAATATATATATGAGCATGATCTACATAAAATGCAGTGTGATGTGCATATTTTTTTGTTAATTTTTTTCACATTATACAATTATTTATTATTTTTTGAAAGTGACCACATTCGATTTCAGCATCGTTTTAAACACATATTTGTCCACGTAAAGAAATTTTTTCTATTTTTTCAAAAATTGAAAAACCAAAGATTCCCTTTTGAAGAGGACATGTCGATATGTGATGTGTGCATTTTTAAGAATTTTTTGGCTGTGTATTTTTAACTCTGCGGATTTTTCTTTGAGCTGCTTCGAAGTTGCAGTGTGGTTTTCTAAGTATAAGTTTTAGAAGTAATTAAAAAATAAATATCATATGAATGCCAAAATGCGTGTATGATACATCAATGGATAGAAGATTCGTTGGTGAATCTATCGGTATCAACTACGCTCAGTTATGTGCTAGGAATGGTAGGGTTTACACCTCTTCAAGGCACAGGAAATTTTCCATTTGTTTGAATGTGGGCTAAGTCTGTTTTTTTAAGCCCTCGACCGAGGTATTTAAATACCTCGGTCGAGGCATTAACAAGACCTCGACCGAGGGTTTGTAAAGCCCTCGACTGAGGGTTTAACAAATCCTCGGTCGAGGTCTTATTAATTCCTCGACCAAGGTATTAGCTCGGTTGAGGTCCTTTAAAGCAAAAGCCCGCGGGTGAGTTCAAACATTAATGAGACTCCAACTACAAACTTTAATGTCTTTCCCACCCAAATTTTTAATCAAAATCTATATAAACATGTAATTCATACTAAACTAAGTCTCCTTCAAAATTGCCTTAGAATTTCATTGAAAAAACTTTGTTTTGTAGGTATCAATTTGGATTGTTGATCAATCACAATGGGAAGTAGCCAACGTCGAAGAAGAAGAAATGAAAGAAATCAAAACCAAATTGAAGAGAAAAGAGAGAAAGATAAAGAAAGGAAGAGGAGAAAAAGAACAATCTTGAGAGAAGAAGAAATTCCAAATGAAGCTATGATGGAGGAAGCAAATCCCATTGATATAGGTATAATTTCAAAGTTATGCAATTTGATTTTCATTTTCATAGTTTACAATTTGATAAATTTCAAAGTTATGCAATTTAATTTTCATTTTCATAGTTTACAATTTCATATTCATGAATTTACAATTTGATAAATTTTCATGAATTTACAATTTCATAAATTTACGATTTCATCAATTTACAATTTACCGTGGTCGACACTAATATTTGAAATCGGTTGA
>LPNX010683246.1:5264-17713 GCA_001517045.1 Pseudotsuga menziesii | reverse complement strand
CAACACTCTTCAGGGATGCACATGCGCACGTCAGAAAATGTGATACTTGCCAAAGATGTGGGGGAAGACAACCCAGAGCAGCAGCACCTCTAAAGCCTGTAATGGTCACTGAGCCTTTCGAGCAATGGGGAATAGACGTCATTGGAGAAATAAAGCCAAATTCCTCCCTGCTACACAAGTATATTCTTACTGCAACTGATTATTTCACCCGCTGGGTCGAATCTATTCCATTGCGCAAGATAAATGAAGACGAAGTCATCAATTTTCTACAAGACCATATCATGATCAGGTTTGGGGTTCCAAGTTCGTTAGTTTTTTATAATGCTAAATACTTTTCATCCATTAAGATTACTGCATTTTCTCATGAGAAAGGGATAAAATTACACTATTCTGCTAACTATTATCCACAAGGGAATGGCCTGGCTGAATCCTCCAATAAAAACCTCATTAGAATCCTGAAGAAGACCGTCATAGAAAACCAGCGAAGTTGGCACTCAGCCTTACCCAATGCCCTATGGGCTGATAGAGTTACCCCTAAGTCTGCCATAGGAGTGTCACCCTTTACCCTTGTGTACGGACAGGAAGCCATCCTTCCCCCCAACATCCTGCTCCCGTCTTCTATACTAGCTCAAGAGTCTAGGGGGTCGGATGATGAAGTTCTCCAAGTAAGAATATACAATCTTCTGAAAGCAGAAGAGGCCAGATCCAAAGCTAGAGAACGTTTCCAACAGCAGCAGGAGGTAGTGAAAAGATGGTTTGACAAGCACAAAGCCGGGAAGAAGGACTTGGAAGTAGGGGACCTTGTCCTAAAATGGGATCATCCCCATGATGAGAAAGGGAAGCACACTAAGTTCCAACAGTTATGGGTAGGTCCGTTTCAAATCACCGCTAAACTTGGCCCTGCTACCTATATGTTACAGGATTTACAGGGATGGGAGGAGAACCTGCCAGTTAATGGTCTGGTTCTCAAACCTTATTTTTCTTAAGTTGTTTTTGATCTTTCTGACTTGTACATAAATAAGCTGTGTTGAGTTATGCTTTCATTTGTTTTAAGTGAGTATTTGTTTTCAATAAAGGTGGTTAACTCGTGGTTATGTGGGGAACTCCAAATTTCTGGAAATGGTAAACATTCGTTGAATAGTTAGACTATGGTTTTCCATGTGAATTTCTTCCACCAAATAGTTTCTCGAAGTCTTTGTGTGCATTGAGGTCCTGCTTAACCTCCTGTAAGGACAATCAGATTCAAAAGTCTAGAATACTATGCTGAGGCTCCATGCACTTTACACTTAGAATCTAAGGGGCGATGACAGGGGACCCATGGAGAAGAGCAAGATGAACGGGGTGTTAAATCTAAATGATCCCATGCCAGGAAATAAATGCCAGAAGGCAGATAAGAGTCAGAATTCTTATAAAAACATCATGCTCCAAAGCTAAATCCAGATCATAAAGTACTAATTTGCCAATGATCCTCTCCGTCCATGAGCTGAAACCTTAAGCACATCACTCACACAAAAGGGCACTATGGGATAGAGGATCCTGAATTAAAATTCAGTAAGAAAGGCATGCATGGAGACTCTCATCAAAAAAAGTACAAAATCCAAAAAGCACAAAAGCTGCTAAGATGGCATGGGAATGAGGAACAAATGAATGTTTCTGTTCATCGCCTGCTAAAATCCTGTGGTGTCCAATGTCGTTAGCCCCTGAAAACAAAATTAATAATGAACTCATATTTTGGCCTCGGCAGAGTTATCCGGACTCAAAAATCTTGTCTCATCGCCCGAATTGGACCAATGTCAATGATCGAGGTACACACTTCTGTTATCGAGAAATCTGTATAGCTGGAAAAGTTCAATGGATACATTGGCTGTAGAATAGTCTGCTATTCAAGGAAGAAATCACCCAGAGATCTAGGTTCACCAGGAAATCGCCAGTTGTTGCTGCCGCAACCTTTCTCCCCAATTTTAGTTTTCACTTAAACTCTGGGACCCCTCCTCATCATTATTTGCTTGGATTGATTGTTAAAAGCTTGGCACCCTCGAGCATAGCTGTTCGTTTTGAAGTTGAATGCCCACCTTTTTGTTTGCTTCGGCTAGTTTTGTTTGAGTCGCGCGGTCTGTTTTAATACCCATAAAGCATGAAATTTTTCCTTAACGAAGAAGTTTGATTTTTTGGCCGCAATTGGGCCTTAGCGCTGTCGTTTTTCTCTTTGGGTCGGGCCTCTTCCAGAAGATGTTGAGCCCAAAATCGCCCACCGTTGCGGCTCCTTGATCAAACTGTCCACCCGATTGAAGTTTCACCCGACGCCCGATTCGTTTGATTCGATCGCTTGCTCCTAAGCTTCTCATTGTCCGCTGTTGCGGCCGGGAGGATAAATTCAGTGCCCAATTATAGTTTCACCCGACGTCCGACTCATTGCCCTTTTCTCCCGCCCGCGTCGCTCAACCCTTGCATCATCTGCCGTTGCGGGTGGTGGAGCATACCCTCCTCTCCGGCGTCCGATTGCCTTTGTCGCCCGTGTTGTTATCCGCCCACTTCTTATGCCCCTCCGACATTGAGGCTCCTGGAGCCTTTTCCCATCCGGTACAGAAGCTTCATCCCGTCCGATCTGGGTGTCATCCGACCACCGATTCCTCCAAGCTTATGCGAGCCCCGCCCGTATGAACCAGGCCAGCCCATTGTAGATTCATCATTATGGTTCAAAAATTGTTTCAATGCTTAATATTTCGATTGGTGGATAATGCATCAAAATTGTTTGCAGGAAGCATCCCCTAGATCGCTGAAGTTACTTGTAGCGAAGAAAAGGACAACACAGAGGAATGTCAGGGGCACAGACGAGGTCATTTCGGCAGTTGCTGTCAGAAGGTAAACGCTTAAGGAAAATTATTGGGAAAAACGTAACGACCAGATAGGAAGCTGAATCGTCAAGGACGTTGAAAGGTCACACGTTGAGGGCAGCCGAGGGGACAAGGGTGGTAGTTTAAATAGTTGGAGGCAGGACTGAAAAGGGGCTTTTTCCCTTAGAAAATTTTGTAATTGTTGGCTTGTAAGAGGAACTACTTCATTTTGCTAAGTGAACAGCAATTTTGCCTGCTGGAAAGAGTAAAGAAGTGGAATGTACCAATGCAATTCGATGAATAATGTTGAAGAGGAACTATTTCGTTTTCAGCTGTATTTCATTTGCTGTAAGAATATTTGATGTTTTGAACCTACGTTCTCGTTAAATGTTCTTTAGTAGTTTTTCTGGTATATATTTTCACTAAGAGCAATAAATGTTGTTATAGAATGATCGGCTATCTGGTTATTTGAATATTTGTAAGCGTTCATGTGCTTTAGGAGAAGTATCAGCTATCTGTGTTTTTTCTTACTGTATGTGATAATGTATTGCTCAACCAAAATGATAACCATGCTCCCTAGGGATAGTGTAGATAGTTAGCTTATTTCTTTTGTATCCGGTTGAATGCTTGTGAGCAAGACGAAAGGTAAGAACCTACGCATCACTTTGTGACCGCTCCCTATTTTTGACCAGCCTGCACTTAGTTAGGCACGTGCATATCATTCTTTTAAGTCAAAATACAAAAACTCGGTGGTTCGGGCCGCAACCGGTAAATCCTTTGTTTGTTACTTGACCTAGGGTAGCCGGACCGCAAACCGGACGGATTCCCTATTCCAAACAGTCAACGGGCTAGTTGGGAACGTTGATTGTGGAGAATCCCTTACTGTTGCCACCTGCGAATTTCCAGGCCTCAACAGGACCTCCCTACCTCTATTTATATGCTTAATGAAGAGTTAGGCTCAAAGACAAAGTAGTTAGAACTAAAGGAGTTAGTTGCATAACTACCCAAACTACCCGAATTTCAAAATACGTATTTTTTTGACATTTTCAGGAAGCGTACGTGGGTTGCAGAGACAACAGTCATGTACATGAGAAGGTATACACAGGTTGCAGTGCAAAAAGTCATGTTTCTAAGGTGTACGTGATTATTATATAGAGAAAGTCGCGTACGTACGTGGGTTTCCTTTCCTTAAGGAAACTAGCATACACATAAAAAACTCATTTTTAGGGTGTTTTTGAGAATTTTCAGACTTTGGTGTCTTCTAGAAAGTTTTAGCTAACATAGATACCTTTCTAATGGTACAAAGATAAAGTCAAACAGAGTTACAAAACTCTAGATATGGGTCCTCCAAATTAGGTGTTTTTTTGGTGACTTTCAATGAATTTCATGAAGTGTCATCATGGAAGTGTCGACATGCAACGAAATCATGGGAAAGTGGTCATAGGTAGAGATGTGTCATTTTGAGATATAACAAATTCCCCCTAATGTATGAGGTTAGAGGGGAATATGATCACCGAAATACATTATAAAGGAAATAGCTGAGTATGGAGAGAGTAGAGAATCCAAGATCAAAAGGCTCTAACAAAGGTACCTGAAAGAGAGATAAATGTCAGAAAAAACTAATCTCTAGGACATACAAGTCCATATACAAATCCTCACCATAAATATACAGGTGGATCCAACATATGTATAACTGATGAAACTATCATGGTCGCTCAATATGCAAAAAGGCGCCATGTCAAATCTAAAGGAGTCATGGCCACAAATGAACAAGGTGGATCCATGCTCAATAATCGATCATAGCCACAAAAATACAAGGTGGATATATGTCTCAGTAAAATGTCATATAAAATGTAACAAGGTCTTGCGCAGCTTGGGAAATAGAAAAAATGATGATGCTACTGTCGGCACAAGGTCTTCAATCCAAACCGCCCAAAAGGTATGAATCCTAACCATGCGAATAAATGAGTTGAAGTCGAACATGGAGGAAACTGTTTGATTACCGGTCAATAATGAGAACTGTTAACAAACATGAGGGAAACCACCATTAATGAAAATGGTCCCCAAGGTACCTAGTACATTCTAACAAGTGTGAATACAAGGACTTGAAGTCGAACACTTGAAGAATCCATTGAGTAGGAGACATTAAGGTATTCCCACTATCCAATAGCGAGGGAAATTGCCATTGATGACTGCAATCCCCAAGGTATTGTCATAAAACTATAAATCTCATCCCTAGAGTAAGATGTGTTGCATTCGATAAGAAGATATCTATTGGAAGGAAGGCATGAAGGCATCCTTCATCATCCAACACGAGGTAAATCAAAGACTAATTGGATCTGGAATTGGTACTAAATTTCACAACAAGAAACGCTGAAGACATGATGTAATGAACTGATACCAGGGAATGGCCAACACAAAAGCTCAAGGAAACTGTAGAATGGCCGACAAAGGTTTAATCCTTAAACAATGAGCATGACACAAAAGTGACTTAGGCAGCTTTTTACACAAAAGGACCAATGACACAAATCTACAATGTAGGATACATTCACAGATTCCCCATATAATTGGAAAAGAGAGCAACTGAAGGAGTAAAAAACTCTGAATCGGGATAAAGTCAAAATACTAGGACCCAACTGTTGATAGACTCAAAACTGGTGCTTTGTTCAAGGAAACAAGAATTGCTGCCATGATGTAAAAAACATGCGAATGAACTTCCCTTCCCCTCTTTCTTGTAAAGGTTTAACGAGTCCAAGAAAGCAAACTCGGGACCATCTTCATTTTTGGCAAGCTCGAAGAAAAAACAGAAGAATGCTTGATAAAGCACTGATTCATGGATTTTATGAGCCCGAACTAGTACATGCTCGATGGTGTTTTCATAGTTTAGAGAGTTTGAAAAATCTAAAGAAGACTCCAGTGGGGTGATTTTTCATACGATTTAGTCTCCTAAGGCCGAAAAAGTATAAAACAAACCATAGAATAACTCTCTTAGCTTCCGAATAAGTAAGGTGCACCTTTTTCGTACTTAGTAAGGAAGGTCTGAAAAAGGTTCAATTACCATCAACCCAACACTCTTCAAAAGTAGCATATAGCCTGATTTTTACAAGTGTGAAGGAAGGCAAGATCACTCGGAATATTTTTCATGTTTAGGTCCAGAGCAAGAAAAAGAGAAAACCAAGCTCATACCAGGGGTTCCTTTTCCATAAGTTTAGTCCCTCAGGTCTGGAAAAGTGATAAACCTATGCCTGAGAATACTCTTCTCAATTCCAAAGAAAAGAGAGTGTTCCTTTCTCATATTATTCCACATGGTCCGAGAAAGCGATAAGCTACCACCAATGTGAATTCCCATTCACATATTCTTAACGAGCCTGAACGAACAAGTTTACTTGGTAGTCAAGTCTATTTTGAGGATTCAAAATTGGGCCTAAAGAAACTCAATATCTTTCCCATGAAGTTTTAACAAGTCTGAAAAAGTCAACTTGCGGCCTCCTTACTGTTTTGAACGAGCTCGAAGGAGAGCAGAAAGAATGCTCTAAATGTGAGGAGATGAGTGTCATAGGAAAGCGAAACTAGTTCCAAGAGCAAGGAACAAACCTATGCATAATGCAAGGAACATGAGTAGGATAAAGACACTCGGGGAAATTCTACTCAAGGTAAAGGGTGTCAAGTTGTAAAGGAAAAATGATACAAGGCTTAGCGATGATGAGACCAAAGATGAGGGCTTATACAACGAGCTAAAAGCGTGGAAGTTGGCATCAAGCTCATAAGCATGGGAAGGGCACATGCAAATGCATTTATAGCTTGAACAACAAGACAAGGCTAGTAAACAGTTGTGAATCCAACTAACAATCCTGTCTCCAAGAAACAACAACATTAGGATCATATTCAGAAGAAAATATCCAATGTGGGTCACTTTGGCAGAAACACATGTGACTTTGCTATCTTATACAAAAGGTAAAGTCAAGGAAGAATCGATCGAAGAATATTATATAGCACCAAGGCTCGAGGTTATATAATCAGTAAGATCAAACTCAGAAGGAGAGCAAAAAATAGAGTCTGTAAGAAAAAACTCAGTATAACAGGAGTTGAAAAATTCATAAGAAAATCAAACTCATCAGGATCACTGACTTGCTTATCAAAGGGAGAGTTCGAAGACTCAACAAGACCAATATAAGAAGAAAGTTCACGATTACTAGGAAAATCAAGGTTAGACTTAGGCACAACTAAACCAACATCCAAGAAAACATCAGACTGTATCAAAGACTCTAGGAAGACTCCATCCGAAGGAAGGAGATCATCCGAGATAGGACACATGTCTAAACTTTCAAATGGATCAACAGAGTGGAGAGCATGCTCCATAGTCTGTATAGGATGACTCACCTGTTCAACTTCTGGGACCAAGTCCCAAGAAGTTAAGCATGAAAATAGAGGCTTCTTCTCAGTAGCAATTGAACGCAAAGGACATGAGGCCACATAGCTCACTTGTGACGGGGAAGTGTCTACATAAACACTGGGAATTAATAAAGGAAAGACCTGGTCTCCAGTTGGGTTAGGAGACGGATCAAGAAAATCCAACTAATCAATAGTGACAATTTCTTCACCATGATTAAAGTACATCACATGAAAAAATGTTGACACCACAGCTTGCATGGCATAGACATAATCACATCCAAGGAGCATATTGAAGTCCAAGGGGTCTTCTATCACCATGAAGTCAACTAAGACGGTCTTCCCACCCAAAGTAATAGGTGTTTGAGAAAGAATTCCCAAGTCTATACAAGTTCTTCTATCAAACACCAATAACTAACTAGCAGTTGACAAAAGCCTGGGAGATCCCATTCATCGCCAAGCACAAGCAAACAAGATACTAATTGAGGCTCCTTCTTCAACAATACAATGAGCAATCGTGTATGGTTCAATTTTGACGTTTATCTCGAAAGGTTCATCAGAAGGAAGGCGTGGCTCAACTAGGCTATCCCAATCAAAGGAAGCAATCCGAGAGCTTGGTGGGGGTTGATCCGAAGCAAGTTTAGTGCCCCCTTGTTCAGTAAGTTCTGAACTAGTAGTGAAGAAAATTTGACTAGCAGACACTTCACTCTCCAAAGGAAGAGTGAAATTGATCGACAATGGAATTGATTCAACCACTTTGTGAAAGTCACTCTTCAAAGGGAGAGTGGGATTGACCAAAGATGACATTGGTTCAATCACATCAGGATCACTCTCTGAAAGAAGAGTGGGATCGACCAAAGCTGAGATTTGTTTGACCACTTGATCAACCAAAGGTTGAGTAGGTTGGTGAGAAACTATAGGTTGTTCAGGAGAAGGAATTTCTTGAGTCTCGGACCACACTCTTCTCACCTCTACGATAGTAGGGCACTGGTGAGTAAGATGATCTCCCTCGCATAGCTAACAAGTGAACTTAAGTTTGCACTTCAAATGACCAATTTTCTCAACGGTGTCAACATGACTAGCAGTGGTTGACTGTTTGATCTCAGCATGACCTACAAAGGCTGAGATTTTTCCCCCAACATGACCACCAGAGGCTAGGTGACTGGGTCCAACCTGACTAAGAGAAGTTGGTTGTTGAAAAAATTCAGAATGTTAAAAAATGGGATGACCATGAAACCAAACTCTTCTCACCTCCACGATAGAAGGGCATTTATAAGTAAGGTGATCTCCCTCACAAAGCTTACAAGGGAACTTGGGCTTATGTTTTGAATGGGTAGTCTTTTCAACAGTGTCAACATGACTCGTAGTGGTTGATGGATTATCTTCAACATGAACTATATAGGCTGAGAGACTGCCCCCAGCATGACCTACAGAGGCTGAGATACTGGGTCCAACATGACTTATAGAGGTTGGATGAGCACCACCAGCATGGATAACAGAAGATGAATGGTTAGGATCAACATGCTTTGTAGCAGTTGAGTGTGTGCCCCCAGAATGAACCACAGAGGTTGGGTATATGGATCCAACATGACTTACAGAGGTTGGATGGGGAGGTTCAACTTGAACATCAGAGGTTGAACGAGTGTCCTCAGCATGAACTATAGAGGCTGAGTGACTAGATCCAATGTGACCTGGAAAGGTTGAAAGGATCCCACCAACATGATCGATAGAGGCTAGATGGTGAAGATCAAATTGACTTGTAGAGGTTGATTGCTTTGATCCAGCATGACCTGCAAAGGTTGGATGGGTGCCCCCAGCATGAACTGCAGAGGCTGGGTGGTGAAGATCAACTTGACTTGTAGAGGTTGAGTGCTTAGGTCCAACATGACTTGCAGAGGTTGGATAGCTGCCCCCAGCATGAACTGCAGAGGCTAGGTGGTGAGGTTCAACTTGACTTGGAGAGGTTGAATGGGTGCCCCCTTTCTTATGTGCCTTCTTCCTATTCCTCCTTCTTTTACTCCTTTTAGAATGTCGATTACTAGTATCAATACTTTAACCACATGAGGTAGAAGGAGGAGGAGAATCAACTACAGGTGAAAGGGAAGCAGTGTTTTGATGCCCTTGATATAAGGAGCTTACTTGAGAAGCACCAGGAGCATTCAAGACAATTGGAGTGGAAAAAAACCACACCGGTAGCCCTAGGGTGAATCCAGGTAGATTTAGGGTGGCCATCAAAGGAACACCAACATTCCTTGTGAGAGGAATAGAACAAGGAGTTCCCAGCATGTGGATCTCTTGGTTGGTGTTCAAAGGGGTGTTATCCATAGTTTCAAACTAGCAGACAAAATCTGAGGTTGATAGGTAACCAAAATTACAAATCACAGACCTAAAGGCACACTAAGTACAGACAAACCACATAGCACTCACTAAAAATCCTAAATCCAAACAGACAAATAGGTATAAGATATGCTTTCTAGAAGAAATCTAATAGACAGTTACTTGGTGTCACTGTAGATGTTCTTGTCCACAAGCAGAGGAATCGCTCACCACCGTCCCACACCTTCTACCAGGGTTACCTTCCAAGCCCGTCCAAGGTCAACCAGAAATAGCCTTCTGGTGTACCTGTGTATGAACCCTAGATGTCAAAGAGACTGAAGGCTACCTTAAATATATGAACAGTCTGGGGGGACAGTCACAAGCCTTGTTTGTATGCATGAACAGAGTGGGAAAGCCCGAAACCCTGTCTAAGATAGAATCCCTAGATGCGCAAAAACCTTGGTCTACGCTTTGACAAGGAATCAGAGGGTTATCTCCTGAGTCCAAGTCTCCACGCGGCCTTATGCTTAACTCCCATTTGAGAGGAGCTTCCCTGATATAATCAACATAGAAGAGGATTTACCTAGTGATTGGCCAACTACGTCTGAAATTTAATACTTGTGGAGATTTAAAACTCCCTAATCCACGAGTCTAGCCTGAGATAGTTGGTGTATGACCCTATAAAATAAAACTTACTAATAATTTTTAAATTATATCGTTTATTTTAAGGGTTGTTTTTAGTCAGAGGGTAAATGGCGTGAAACTTATGTGGTGTTTTGACTCAAAGTTGAAACAAAATGACTAAGCAAAGAGAAATGAAATGCAAAAAGCAAAAACTATTCTCTTTCTTTTTCAAATAGAAACTTGAAAGCCACAAAAGAACAATTTCTTTTTATTTTTTTCAAAAACAATGATATGCCATGCAATCTAGACTAAAAACCTAATCTACATGCATATAAAGAAAACATGTGTTTTTTTTATTTTTCTTTTATAAATGCAAAAGAAAAACAACCTACAAACAAAAGTATGCAGATAACAAGAACAAAGCAAAAGTAACTCTGCTATACAACCACAAAACAGACTGTAGAATTCCCTAAAGTCAGTATAAACCCTACTTGGAAGGAAGGCTTGCATAAAAGACAAGTCAGCTATTTTGGCATGGTGAAGTTAACAAACAAAAGAAGAAGGAAACAAACACCAACAAGCTTCTGAACTCAGACAAAGATCACTAACAGAGGCTAACCAGAAACATAAGCCAAAAATCATGCCAAGCAAAGGGGGTGGGGGAAAAGAGCAAAGAGCAAACCCTAATGCTATAAAAAGGCTTACCACATAGATAAAGAATAAACAAAATGGATGACACTAACTCCCTAGAGTCATGCACCTGTAGAGGACACCAAAAGACCTACCAAACAGCCCTCAAACAACAGAAAAAACCACAAAAAGAGGAAAAAACAATGTTTAAAGGGGCATACGCGAGTTTCACTACTGACAAGTCGCGTATCATACGCGGGTTGATAGTATAGCAGATCACATGTACAATCACACGTGGGTTGTACTACTGACAGGTCGCATACCATACACGGGTTGATAGTATAGAAAGTCACATGTAAAAACTAGACAAGCGACTGTTCAGTCTGCAACTCGCGTATGGGTGGAAAAAATCCCAAAAAAATAAAAAATTGCCTTAGGAAGGTAGGGGAGGTGTTCTATGAGACTGATAAAGTGTTCCTAAGTGGCAAGAAAGACTTGAAACCATGCAAAATACTGAAAGAAATACAGAGAAACCCCAAACAGACAAGGCTCTCCCTAGTGGAGTCGCTAGTTTTGTTGTAAAGGAAAGTTTCCTATGGCTAGGGTTTAAGAGGCCATCAACATACTGGGGTTGAAAGGTGGATGCAAATGGTTCTACAAGTAAATACAAGAAAGATCAGATATTAGAATGGTTCATACCTTAGCCAAATGAAGGTTGATCCAAGCAACCCTTGAATCCTCTTCTTGCTCCTCTTACTCCTCTTGCACCAAGAGACCTAGAAAATGAATTATACCTTTCTCAAACCATTATGACCACATATAAAGAAATGATAATCAAAGAAATATGAAATAATAATTTGATTAACATCATCATATGATCATAAACAGAAATTCAATCACATATTGAACAATGATCTGGGAAGAAGAAGGACATCACATCTTTATTAATCTTGAAAACAAGTACAAATATAACTTCTCTTCAAGTTTGGCACCTCACGAAACCTTGATCTAGTTCTGCTGCTTCTCTTCTCTAAGGAACTCAGCCTCCAAGATTTGCAACACAAGGAGAAAGCTTCTAGGGAAAAGGTGTGGGAAAAGAGAGATCCAAATTCTCCAGCATAACAATGCAAAGATTCAATTCCCCTATCATGAACCTCCCTACCTCTATGTATATGCTTAATGAAGAATTAGGGTCAAAGACAAAGTAGTTACAACTGAAGGAGTCAGTTGCATAACTACCCAAACTACTCGAATTTCAAAATATGTATTTTTTTGACATTTTCAGGAGGTGTACGTGATTTGGAAAGACACTAGTAACATACACGAGGATTTATATGCAGATTGATGTGCATAAAGTCATGTATTTAAGGCGTACGCGAGTATTATATAGAGCAAGTTGCGTACGTACACGGGTTTCCTTAAGGAAACTCATGTATACATTAAAAGACTAATTTTTAGTTTATTTTTGGGCATTTTTAGACTTTGGTGTCTGTTGTGCACCCGCTCAACAACCTTCCAAAGTCATTATTGCACTAAACAAAATGGGATTTTGTTTGGTGCAATGTCTTAGACTTAGAAGTGATATGCTAAACTACTGAATGTTTAAGTTTTATGAGCTACTGATTTGTTGAGAAGCGCCTTGGTTTTTTTTTCTTT
>LPNX010683233.1:52799-83032 GCA_001517045.1 Pseudotsuga menziesii | reverse complement strand
CGGGTTGGAAGGAAACAGTCGCGCGCAGATCGCGGGTTTAAAGGAAACAGGCGCGGTCTAGGTCGCGGGTTTCGGGCTGACAGCGGCGGTCGGAGCGCGCCTATGTAATGAACAGGCATGGTCGGATCGCGACTGTGGGCGGAAAAAACGCGGTCGGGGCGCAGGAAAAAAGGCTGACAGCGGCGAACTGGTCGCGGGTTAGGGCTTGAAATGCGCGGTCGGAGCGTAGTAAACAAGGCTGACAGCGGGGACTTGGTCGCGGGTTTGGGCCTAAAATGGGCGATCGGAGCGCAGTAAACAAGGCTGACAGCGGTGATTTGGTCGCGGTTGCAGAAAGAAAAAACGCGGTTTCCGGCGGCCGAAAACGACAGCCGAAAGTACAGTACGGAAAAATAACAGTAAAAAAGAAACAGCGGAGTCGCCAAAACTGTAGCTAGGGTTTTCACCCTAGCTTGTGCTGATGAGCACCTACTAAGGAATCTGGAATCCTTAGTAGCAGTTCATTAATGTAAATAAAAAGAGACTGAAATAAAAACTAAACTAAAGCAGTAAAAAGTAAATGACGTAAAGCAAAACAGTAAAGAAATGTGGAACTGTGTTTTTCATTAATATTACCTCCAATGAGGAGGTTAGTGGAGTCCGTTGCGCTGATCCGATGTCGGTGGCTCCGAGCTCCAAGCTGCTCCTTCTCCTTCTCCGATGGTGGAAAATAGGCCAAAAGGGTTCTCAATGGTGAAAATAGCTTGATGGTAAGCTAGGGTTTCACGAGATGTTTTGGCAGAGTAAGGGTGCTTATGACTGTGGATGTGAAATGAGGGGTCTCCACCACTTATTTATAGTTTTTTAGTGGTGGAATGCTAGCCCATGGTTTTTGGAAACCATGTGGTTTAAGGCAGCTTGTTTAGGGTTTTTGCTGTTTTTAGGGTTTTCCTCCTTTTTCCTCATTATTTTTATTCCTTTTCTTCCCTTTTGGGGATTTTTGCTATTTTTAGAGGAATTTTGGTTATTTTTGGAGGAAAAAGGGGTTTTTTGGCCTTTTGGAGCCTTTTTAGATGGTTTTTCAGGGAAATATGGTAGGCAAATGGACGAATGAGCCATGAAATGGGGTAGATGAGGTAGTTAACCATTTTTGGGTGTTAACAGTGATGCTTCATCAAAAGTGGTTGACGCTACAATGTATCGTCAGATGATTGGGTCCTTGATGTACTTGACAAAAATGGGACCAGATATTTGCTTTGCTGTGAACATATTGAGCTAGTTCTTGACAGATCGGAGACATTTTCACTTGATTGCTGCAAAGCATATTCTGAGGAACCTGAAGGGTACAATTGATTATGTGCTCAAGTATGAGGCGAATCAGAAGATTAACCTAAAGGGTTATGTTGATTTAGATTAGGTAGGTAGTTCCATCGATAGGAAGAGCATTTCAGGGTGCTTCTTCAGTATGGAATCTGGTGTGATCTCTTAGTTTAGTAGGAAGCAATCCTGTGCTGCACTAAGAACAACTGAAGTAGAGTATGTTGCATATTGTTCAGCTAGTTGTGAGGAAGTATGGCTGAGGAATCTACCATCTGATTTATTTGATCTCCAAATGGATGCTACTTATATACATTATGACAACCAGAGTTGTGTAAAGTTGTCAGAGAACCCGATGTTCCATGACAAGTCGAAGCATATCGAGATCAAGTATCACTATATTAGGGATATGGTGTATAGGGGACTAGTGAAGCTCCATCATGTTGCGAGGGACGAACAGATAGATGATGTGTTGACAAAGCCATTGGCTAGGGTGAAGTTTGAGTACTTCAGGGAGAAGCTTGGTGTTATCCAAATTGAGGTTCCCTCCAAAGGGAAGTGATGAGTTCATGAGCCATTCTAACATGGTGAGAGGATTGGTTCCTTCCATGGTCATATGTAAGGGCTGAGCCATTTTGTCACGGTGAGAGGATTGGTTCCTTCCATGTCAGATGTGAGTGCTGATCCATTCTAATGTGACTGTAGGATTGGTTCCTACATGATCAGATATAAGCATTGAATGCCATTCTTGGAATGGAGGAACTTGGTTAGTTACCAGGAAAGCTCAGTTTGGGACTAAGGGCCATTCTGATGTGACTGCAAGATTGATTCCTACATGATCAGTTGTGAGTGCAGATCCTTTCTGACATTGGGTGTCAGATGTAAGTGCAGATCCCTTTCGGCATGAAGGATTGGTTGCTAGCATGGTTGAATATAAGTACTGAGCCTTTTTGACATTGGTTGTCATATGTAAGTGTAGATCCTTTTGGCATGGAGGATTGGTTCCTCGCATGGTCGACTGTAAGTGCTGAGCCTTTCTGATATTGGTTGTTAGATGTGAGTGCTGGGCCTTTTTGATAGGGCTGTGGTATGTGTTCCCACATGGTTAGATGTGAGTGTTGGGCATGCCTTTTAGAAATGATTATAGGATTTCTTCCTACATGATCAAATATAAGTGCTGGGTGGGCCATTCTGACTTAGGGTCAGATATAAGTGCTGGAAGAAGACCTACATGGAGGCTAGGCCTACACCCAGCATGAAAAAGGGCTAGCTCTAGAGAACTTCCTGTGACGAGAAGAATCATGAGATAGCACCCATGATGATCCAGATAGAGTGATCATCCAGATCCTGTGATGGTGTTCCAATGATGATGATCCAGATCGAGTAATGATCCATATCCAGTGATGATGATCTAGATCAAGTGATGATCTAGATCCAGATGAAGATGACTTGAAGATGAAGATGACGAGCACTCGATGATGATCTATATGATACAGAGAAGAATACTTATGCTGATAAATTGTGTCAAGAGAATACCTTCCTAGTTAAGAGGGAGTGTTGATGTAATTGTAACTTCAGAATGTATTCACTTGTAATTCTTATGTATTGTATGTCGATGTTTATTCTGGGATGTGTTTGTAATATAATTGAGTCATGTCATGCCCCGATGTTTTGATCAGGATTTTCTATAATGTAAAAAGGTCATATCCAATCAATGTGGGTAACCCTCCTATTGTTCAAGGGTTAAAGTCCCCGCAGTTTCGGGGCACTAGGGTTGTTAGAATCACTTAGTGAATTCGGCCCTAGTAGGGTTTAGTCAAGTCAGGAATTAGTATAAATAGAGAGCTAGCCTCTCTATTTAACACACACTCACTCACACTCATTTCTAGCACATATTTGAGGAAGAAGAAGCCACTGGGGCTAGGAAGAAAGAGGCTACTGCTGTCAGGAGATCATCTTACTGTTTTGGGGTTTTACTTTTGGTGCTGATTCTATCTCTGAGGAAGTTGCGGGGTTTTCTCAATTTATGGTTTCCCTGAGGAAAAACATTGTGTTCATTGTCTCTTATGTTTGATGGTTGTGCTTGTTATTCTCTCATTTAAATATCCTTATATAATGGTAGCTTAATGTTAAAAATCTAACAAGGAAGTGGTCCTCCTCCTTCTCTTTTTTTCTTTCTTTCTCTTTCTTCTGTAATACAAATGTGAGTGACTTTGTACAAATGAGGGAGGGAGCCTCCCTATATATAGTGACCTTCCCAGGCTAAATTTTTCCTAGATGGGATGATTTGTCTAACTAGTAGGGTCGACCTACCTAGGAGAACTCACAATCATAATTATATTATTCTTTTGGGGGTGCTATTGATCCAACTTACAAGTTTTACCTCATGAATTTTACATGACATTTTACATCAATGACATCTCTTGAAGGAGGAATAATAACAATATAAAGTACAAGTAGAATATTCTTTGAAGTTATATTACCTCAACACTCTCCCTTGACAAGAAGGGTATTCTACTAATATCAAGAAGAACTGGTGTGGATCTGCACAACATCATTGGAAAGAGAGAGGAGGCATCATCAACATCATCTTTTGGAACATCGTATGGTACATCTAGATATCATCGAATGTATTGAACAACAAATCATCACCTCCAACATAAAGCTGCACAATCTTCAGTAACCAATAGAATTTCAATAAAATAAGTCAACCATAATGGTTGAATTAACATATTTGTCATAAAACAAAACTACTTTTTTTGTTCGTATTTTCGACATATCTCCTTGTGTTTTTACTCAAATTTTGACCAGGAGAGCTCGTTGGATGCAAAATTTGATTATGCATCCAACGAGTACCCATAGTGCATACTTTTGACCAACCCTGCTACCCCAAGAATAAGAAATACCTAAAAAAACATGATGATGATTTAATCATCACATTTTTTCAGGTATTTCTTGTTTTTGGGGTAGTGAGGTTCGTCAAACATATGCAGTGTGGCTAATTGTTGGATGCAGAATCAAATTCCACGTCTAGTGAGCTCTCTCGATCAAAATTTGAGTAAAAACACAGGGAGATATGTCGAAAATACGAAGACAAAAAATAGTTTTTTTCTTTCTTCCTCCAAAATTAATAAATATTGTTTTATTATTTTAACTATTATTTTATTAATTTCCTTAGGAGGCCCAATTTAGACCTCAAAATTCCTCTAATTAGATGCATTAGTAGATGGTTGCGATAGTATGTATTAGATAATTGGATTGTTATACATTATTTTATTTTACTCCAACATTATGGTGCGAACAATCGACTATGCGGAATAATTCATTTCTTTATGCAAAGTGTGCTAATTAAGTATAGATGTTATAGTCATACTCAGATCCCGTGTAGTGTTTTCATTTATCTTTCTTAGAACTTACTGAAGTATATAGATTGTTATATTTATGAATTGCTTATTTTGTTGATGGTTTTTGATTGTCCTCTTTTGGTAATTTAGGATTTAACTTCTTGCAAAATCAATTCTAGAATTAATAGTTGCAGTATTGATATTGTAGGAATCATGAATCCTTTTAGTTCTTATATAAATAATTAATATTGGTTTTTACATGGATTTGAGTTGACTGAGCATTTATTAGGATTGAATGATCTGCATTTTATTAATCAACTATTGATGTGTTTATGCATATATTTTTCTTACTTACCTTTGCAGAAAATGGAATTTCCATGGTTGACAATGTATATTGAGTGCTCTGATTGTTACTGAAATTAATGCACATATAGAGTGACAAAAATTTTGGCACCATTGCCGAGGAAGGTAATTGGTATACATGGATAGTAGTTGACTGGTTCAATTTATTTAGCATTTATGATTTTCATGGTTGCAGGGGCAATAAGATGCAGTGAAAAGGTGCACATCCTTCAACATACTAAAAGGGTTCCTACCCCGAGGATCAGGTATGATTATTTAAGATTGCATCAATACAAGAAAAAATCAACGGGAAACCCCTATAAGCACTAACATTGCCAGTGGAATAGGTCGCAACTATAACCCATGTTTAGGAACACCAACATTTATTGATGAACTAATTTCTAGGGTTGATTCCTCTACTCGATCTTTATATAAAATATCATGTTATTTAAGGAAGATTCATGTTCATCCTGGGATGGAATCATTAGTATTAACTGTGGAGAAATGAATAGGAGCTACAACCCTATTTGGTAGCCCTGTGAGATGATCCTCAGAGGATATGGGAATTTCTATGGGGGACGAAGGACTAGAGGAGGTCTATCGAATCAATGCGAAGGAGGTTAATAAAAAATATTGGTTGCATTTTAGACAAAAGTTTGCAAATCAAAAGAATAAAGAAGAACGAGAGGAAAAGGAAACCAGGAATAATGAACGCCATCGTGACGATCGTAAAGAAGTAGTGTGGGATAATGATAACGATAATGGAGCAATAAACATGAACAAAAAATTTCTGCGCTTCAGTTCCCTATTTGACAGACATATCTAAAAGGCCCCACGAAAAATATTTCACCTTCAGTATTATTGAATTCCCATGGTAATTCTACTAAATATCAAGATGGATTCCTTTTCTAATTTGATATCGTTTGTCGAAGTTATGATTATATCTCTATTCACAAGAAGTTGAAATTATTTCCTGCAACCTTGTAAGGGAATGACTTATAATGGCTTATGATTTTAGGTGGTGAAATTGTTACAACACAGGATCAAATGAAATAGGTATTTCATGCGAATTACCGATATTATTGCAGGACTAAGCATAAGAGAGAAGAACTATTTAAAATGGTGCAAAAGGATGATGAAATCTTGGAGGACTTTGTAGAATGACTTCTCCATAATGTGCAGAGATCTGTACATATCGATATTGTGTGGGATGTCCTTAAAAATATTTTATTGCGAGTAATAAGAGAAGACAGCCTTGATATGCTTAATCTAATAGGGAAGGGAGATATCTCTAAAGAGTATTTTGATCATACTATGGATCTATGTCAAAGATACTCCAGAGGGTATTCCAGAACCATTATAAGGGAATGAGACATATTTACACAAGCAAAAAATTCATCTAGTGGAGGGGCTTCTTCAGAAGATACATGTAATCTTCTCAAAAAATTTAAAACTGATATGATGAGTTCCATTTCCTCGCAATTGGGTGTGATGAGATAAAAGAAGAAAGAAGTAGTAGAAGATATGGTACTTGATCTATTGATCACTAAGAGTAGAAATAAACACTCGCTGAGAGAATTCCCTCTTGACAAGGTGAAGGTATGTGGTTTGTGTGATTTGGATCATGATACTAAGGATTGGCCTTCCCTTCCAAAACTCAAAGAAGTGTTTCAATAATCCACCGTGGACACCGAGGAAGCCTATTTTATCTCATAGAAGAACCCTTGGAAACCTTGTATTTTCGGTATGAATTCATACCCTACATATTTTAATTCCTGGAATAACATTAACAATAAATTCCCTCCACAATATTCGCATCCTAATGCATAGTGGCACCCACCTACGTAACTCGCAATGCAATATGTTATGGAGAGAAACATCCTATGTCTTAAGGGTAACACAAAAGATAGTATGACACCAGAAATCAATCCTTTCCCATATGCAAGAGCAATAAAAACATCTAACACTAAGGGATGTATATCGTACCTTGTTCTGAACGATTGAAGTATATCCACGTTCATATGTTCCAATCAACCTTGTATTTCAAATTCATTCTCAAAAACAACAAACAAAGCAAGCGTGATATATAATATTATGTTATACCTACTCTAGCATATATAATTAATCATGTATAAGTAAGTAAATACATCCATGGATTCAATATTCATATTTAAAATGCACATGTATTGTACAGGAAAAATATTTCTATTAATAAAATAAAGATACAGTAGTGACAAACTCTGTCGACACTTCTGTAAACTGGAGAAACTGAGTCCTCCACCTAGGCCTCCACCACTTCAATCTTCCATATCTAGATAGAAATATCACAAAGAAAAGGAAATATTGGGAAGAACACTATGTGCTCCAAATGGACAGAGGGATGTAGAATCAAGTATAAGAAAAACTAAGGAAACAATGGACTATAATTTTTTTACTCTTCAATTTCTCATCCTTCAATGTATTCAAGAGGCTTAATATATAGCACTCCAAAGAGGTAATGGAGGGTAGAATCTGAGCGTTCTCAAGGAATTTGGAAGGCAAAGAATCAAATTATTTGGATTCATATGTGGAAATCTTCAAAAATATTTGTCTTTATGTACACATCCCGATGTATACAGGTTTGAGCTCTAAATCCATGTATACACACGATTATTTCTTTAAAATTTGCGTATAGGTATAAACATGTGATTTTTTTGGATAATATTGGAACATTGAAGTATAATATAAGTCCATGAGGTCCAAATATTTTGCAGATGGACATGGAACACTAGAAAGTTGTGATCTAAATGGTGGGGTAAAATCATCTATAATAGATGCCCCCTAATGTTTGAGGTCAGAGCGGTAACATGATGGCCGAAATACATTATATAATCCATCCCAAAAGTGGATTAATGATTACCAAGGTGGAAAAACTAGCCACTAATTGATACAATACAATGATCAATCTCTGCATGTGACTACAAATACATAAATTAGTCTTGGATACATAAGAGTACAATGGCCATGAATAGTCATGATATATACAAAGTGTCATGTGGTCATCGCCACATACAATATTAAATAAGTCAAGATCTCCATAAGGATGAAGATATCTGATATATACTATAATCTGGTCATGAGAGATAACATCTCATGAATACTAGCATGATCAAGGAGGTAGCATATACGGAATGACACAAAAATGGAAGGTATTCTACACAAACCGCTATGAGTACATGTCCTACTATGCGAATAGATGTGCAAGGTCAAACATAGTAGTCCATCGTCTAATTATCGGTCATTGATGTATACCATTAATAGATGTGAGATAATGCACCGATAATGAAATTGAGAATCAAGGTACATACTACAACCTAATAAGTGTGAATAGATGTGTTGAGGTCGAACACTTGGAAGAATCCATCGATCGGGGGACATTGATGTATTCCAAAAACTGTTGATGGAAAGAAAACGTACCACTGATGACTGTAAGTCACAAGGAACTCAAATGAATCTAGAATCCTATTCCAGAATAAATGATCTGAATTTGATTGAATTGAATCTGCTGGAAGGAGGGAATTAAGGAACCCCCCATCAACCAACACAAGGCACTCAACAACACTGTATAATGTTGAAGAACTCAAAAAAGTTGTGAATGAACTAGTAATAGTACTGGGAATGGACGACATGCAAAGTCAATATCACTGAGGAATGGCTGAATTAGGATTCAAATTCTTCAAACAAGAGAATAATGAATATGGCGACTAAACGTAGGAAGCATGGACTCAATATGCAAACTGGGACATCTCTGTGACACAAGAGGCATCAATAGAGGCTCCATGGGGACTGGAAGCATAACCAGTCGGTAGAGATAAACTTAGAGTAATGAGTACAAATCCTAAATTCAAACTGATAACCTAATGAATGGATGTGATATATAATGCTCTATTCGAAGGCAACACTACTTGACTGCTTCCAAAGATAATATGATTTTCCCATCCATCTTTTTATGTTTTATTTTTTTGGTAATTTTTCAGATATTTTGAAAATCTTGAAAAATAATAAAGGTGATTTATAGTACATAACTAGGAGAAGATGAGTGTCAAGGACATGCAAACTGGCTCGAAGCAGCACAACATACCTTTGTTCAATGCAAGGAATTAAGTGAAGGATAAAAACACTAGGGGTAAGGTCTCCTCTTGGTAAAGGGGTGATCAAGCTGCAAAAGTTATGTAAAAGGCTCTACTTCGCTGGACATGAGACAAGCTCGGGCTACATGTCTTATAACTCTGAAGCAGGGAGATGGCATAAGGATCAATAAGGAAATATAAAATCATGAAATGCAATCACAAATTGATATATACAATGGAGTTCCAAAAGGATGGACATCATAAATTTCAAGAAGAGTATGAAGTTCTTGCTTAAGGACATGGTGAGACTAAAAAGGGACTCTCCACACCTAAACGATAAATCTAAGCATGGGCAACAAATGTGAAATAGGATCTAAGTAGGGTTCCCATGTACAAGAAATATATACCATCCATAGAATGTCACTTCTAAAAACAACATGAATGTTTCGTGACATTATGGAATGGGTTCGTACCAAAGGTTAAGATCAAACAATGATAAGGCCATGCAAAATGCAAGTGGATGTGAAACCCTAACCTATATGCCAGTTCAGACATTATACTTGTGATAGGTACAAATGGATCAAAGACTCAATCAAAACACACTCAAAACAGGACTCTACAACACAAAATTAATCCAAACGGTCCAAAATGGTCAAAAAACAGTCAAAACTACAGAAAGTGGGTAAAAATTTCAAAAACATTTCTATAAAATAGAAAAAAAATTATTTTGTGTACATCATTTGGAAATTTACCCACCATAGTGATTTGAGACCAAAAACATAAGAATCTAATACTGGGAGCATCGGTCCACAGAATCGCATACCATCTTTTTCAAGTATATCATCATGCCCATCTCTTTCATTTTCATGCTTTTATTTTTAATTTTCATGGTGTATTTTTTACTTTGGGCTATCTTGAAGTAGGAGATTTCATCCCACATAGAAAAAGGCATTTTTTTCATGTATAGGTCTTGACATACACAGAAAAACCTGTGATACCCACATTTGTATGTGATTGTTTTGAAAACAGTCGCGTATAGGGCTATAAACAAGAAATTTAAAGGAAAAATGTAATGAAACTTGGAAATTCTTGTGTAGGATGGTTCTAGAGTGGAGAAAGCATGAACATGGATATGTTGCGGATTATGTGCAAGATGATTTGATGGCTCAACAAGCATTGAGAGCTTGTGGGTTATACCAACTCTAGCGCCTTCGAAGCTTAAGAGAAAAACCAAGGCTACTCCATTTTCTAGTAGGTTACTGGGATCCTAACTCGGAGACATTTCAGTTGGATGGAATGCCCCCTAGCCTCGAGGTTGAGGATATCTATCTTATTATAGGATTTTCCTAGAGAGGGGAAGTGGTAAACCTATGATCTTGTGGGATAGGAGGTGGCCTCACTATAGAGGAATATATTGTCGTGTACTACCTCCTGGATAGAAAAAAGGTTGGGAGCCAAATCCCAATGAACTCAATCCAAAACATAGGCCTGAAGGCCATACTATTAGCACTTAGTAAGATATCAGGGTTGACATCCCTCCACCAGGATTCTAATCCACTGATATTCTATGCAGTGGAGTGTATGCAACCTAATATTTACTATTGGAGTACCTCACTACTAAAAAACATGAAACAACATATCAGTGACTACAAGATGGGACGGGTGAATAAATTTGGTTTTGGAAGCATCTTGAGTGCTTTATTTTTTGAGCGTGTGCCAGGGATAAGCCTAGGAGTTGATATTTCCGCACATAGTGCTCAGGATATGGCTTAACCACGTAGGGCACATGTCATATGAAGACTAGGAGGGGGGTGTGTGGGCAACCCCTACCTAACATATTTCTTTCTTCGGTGGCGCAGGAAAATAATTGCCATAGATGACTACCCCTACGAGGGGATATACTTCCGTGGAGATACAAATATGCCCATTCCACCAGGATTAGCATATGGGGAGATAGGTAATGTTCCTGACTTTTAACTTGTTTTTTGAATTATTATTTTTTTTGTGTTTTTTATATAATATAATCAAAAGACATGAAGTTTGTTGTGATGACATATATATTAATACTTGGTCATGTATACGCAGACATGGTACCTAGATGACCAAATAGTTCTCCTCGTTATCGATGAAGGGAAGAGGAGATCAGATCATTGGTGTGGATGCGAAGTGCATGCTCCAGAGCATTCACACAAATGTTTTTTGATTGACACATGGAGTACCCATGGTGCAAGTCAAGGACTTTCCTAAGACAATGCAGCACTAGGTGGTGGGTGTGCCATGTGCATGGGTGCACTTATTCCGTCAGCTAGCTAGAGCTGTAGTGTGCTATTAGGACCAACACCCTCCTCCTCCCCACGCTTAGAGGCATGGGTGTAATTTTTGTTGTATGGGTGTGTAATATATTTTTGTGGATCAAAATCCCCAATTTTGTATATGAAATTATGTATTATGACATCATATTTTTAGACTCATATTTTAATGAAAATATCTATATGATCGGTTTATTTTATTTACATGTGTAGATGTGTTTGTGAATGCTTTATCATATGTGAAACAAATTCCAATGAAGTAGATAATTTTCATATGAATCAACAACTTGATTAAAATTTCTTATAATGTGAATGTATGTTAGGCTATCAAATTGTTGTTTTAGGAACCTTACACGTAAGAATCTTCATAACCAATTTGGATCCCTAACATGATACAAGCCATTAAGCTACAATACAAGTAAGTGAATCAAGACGTACCTCAAGAGAATGAATACCATGAAAAATGGAATCATGAAACTATACTCAACAACATTGTTCAACGAAGGTCGTAAACATATGCCTCCCAAGGAGAACACCTAAGTCATAGGAGTATAGATCACCTAAGTAGCTGAATGTTACAGAGAGAAATTCCTATGGCTTGGGGTACCACAACAGACAGCTTGACTCCAGAAATCAATCCTTTCCAATATGCAATAGAAATTAAATGTCTAACACTAAAGGATCAGACCTCATACCTTATTTCGGACGGTTGAAGTAGATCCCCGTTGAGCTTTCCAACTTCAACTTGAATTGATAGATTACTTCCTCAACAACAAGTAAACAATACAAGCATTCTATATATCATGGTGTTAGATCTATTCTAACATATCTAATCAATAATGTATAAGCATTTGACATAATCCCATGGATAAAATATTCATTGAAGCACACATTATTGGACAGGAAAAGATATTTCTATTAATATAAATCAGAGATTACAAGATACAACCTCTGTCGACACGTCTACAAACTGAAGAAACTAAATCCCCCACTTGCGCCTCCACCACTTCAATCCTCCATCTCTATATAGCAAGCTCACAAGCAAAAGGAAATCCTGGGAAGAACAAAAAAGTGCTCCAAGGGACAAAGGGATGTAGACTCAAGCATAAGTTCTTGCAACAATGGACTATAGTTTTCTTTCTCTCAATTCTCTCTTATGCCTTCAATGTACGAAGGAGTTCCTTATATAGATTTTCAAAGGGGTAATGAAAGGTCGAATCCAAGTGATCTCAAGGCATAGGGAAGGCCAAGAGTCAAGTGAGTCGGATCCATGTCAAGGAAAACTCCAAAAGGATTTAGATTTTGTACACATCCCGATGTACGCGGTTTTAGTGGTCAAACCCGCATATATATCTGATTATAGGTTTAAAAGTCACCTGTATCATTTTTCACATGTTTTTAGGGATGGTCAGGGAAACATCAAAGGACAAAAAATGGTCCAAGGGGTCTAAGGAGTCTGCAGCGGGATAGGGGAAGGCCATACAAAGTGTGATTCACTTGTAGTGGTGAAATCATCTATAACATAGAAGATGAGTTTTGAGTGTGGCAGCTAGCACCATTAGCGAATCTTACATAAACTGAAGTCTCCATCAAAATATGCCACAACAAACGGAAGAAAATCACCAAATCGGATCACCATAAGAGTACCAAAACTAAGCTATGCAAATGTACAATAATATACAAAATATAAACCTTGGTTGAAAATCATGCATAGTACTTCTTAAGATATTGTGCATTTCTAGGCTCCACCTAGGCAGTCTCTTCATAATTGACTAACTTGTAGGAACCTTTCTCTAATACCCACTTGATGACATAAGGCCCATGCCACATAGGGTTAAATGTTCCTTCCCCTAAGGGTTCCTTACCTTGATCCCACGAAAGGACCAAGTCACCTTCACTAAACCTCCTAGGAAAGATAGACTTATCATACTGGACCTTAAGACAACACTTATTAATCGCAAGAGCCACTAAAGCATCTCAAGGATGCTCATCAAGTTTCTCCAAGTGGACCACGTGCTCTTCCAATGAGAAATTATTTGGTAAAAGATCCATGGCTAGTTCAAAGAATGGATTTCACACTCAACTGGTAAAATTGACTCCACCCCATGCATAAGATGATATGGAGAAAAATTGGTGGCAGTATTGACCATGGTTCAATAAGCCCACAAAGCAAGATATAACATGATATGCCAATTGGTCTTTCTTTGTGTGATGTTTCGTTGGAGAATGGACTTAAGTAACTTATTGACTGCTTCAACCTCTCAATCTGCTTGAGGATAGTAAGAAGAGGAATTCTATTGCTTATACCCTAACTTCAAGTACAACTCAGCCATCATCTTGTTCTGAAAGTTCTTTCAATGGTCAGTGAAAATATCCTTTGACATACCGAACAAAGTGATAATATGATTGAATATGAAATGTGTGGTTGTCTCACCATCGAATTTAATAGTGGGCATAGCCTCTGCCCACTTCGTGAAATAGTCAACAACCACTATAATGTGATGGTGTGCCCCCAGCAAAAGGTGGGTAGAAATCCATAAAATTGACCCCCCAATTAGTGAAGGGACCGACGGTGATGATCATATGTAGAGGGGCAGGATGTGAGTGCATGTTTCATACAAACACCTAGAAAGGGTGGCACTGTTTGACCACATTATCAAAATATTTAAAGATGGAAGTCGAAAATGCCCTACTCTCAAAATATTTTGAACTATAGAAAGCCCACATAAATGATGACCACACTTCCCTCCGTGGAAATCATTTAGCACAACCTCAACCTATTTACGAGTTGTTGCAGCTGCAACTGTTTTCCCAAATTTTTGAAATTTTGGACCCTCCTGTTATTTTATATTGCCTAATATTGTTTGGATTCATGAATTCCATTTGTTTTCTCACTATTGCAAGTTGTATTATTTTGAGGACAATTGTTTTCATGCTTTTCAAAAAATTGCTTATGTCAGAAACTGTTTTATTTTTCCTATTTGATTGGTGATCTCTTTATTTGATATCGAAAGTCTTTTTCGCTGTTCTGGAGGTAAAAAAATCTTTTCACCGCTACCCGGCTGAAGATCTGTTGTAACTTGATGTGTAATTTTTAATTTTTCAGAGGCCATTTAAACAACGCTTAAGAGCCATCTTTCCTTATGGAGCCTTCATTGCGGAAGATGAATGATGAGTGTTATGCCGGACGGTTTGGACTTCTCCGATGTCGTGTTGTTATTGTTTTGACTTGTTTTGCATTGTCAAAAGGTTTTATAACTTTGATCGAGGGTGGCAGTTTGATTGCTTTCCACCATTGCGGCTCTCTAGTAAACTAAGTATCCATTTTGTAGCCGCTCCACCTACCGATGTTTTGTTTGGTTTTGCCAATATGTTTTATTCACCGCGGAGTCTGTAGTCGTTTCATCTTCCACCATTACAGCTATGCACTGTGCTAAACTCCCGACGTTATGTCACCCTCATCGCCAACAAGGAGCCTCTGCAAGATGCTTTAGTGTTCTGGATGCCGATAAGCTTAGTGATCCTACAGAACTCGTTATCTGTTTGAAGCCCTCCATTACAGACGTTCCTTAATCTATCCTCCCGATGTTTTAATGATTCAAGCTATCGATAGGGTTTTTCCCTCCATTTTGTAAGTTTTCAACTTTCTTTGGGCGCCAGTGGTTTCTGTTTCGGGTTAAGGGTTGTGCAACAAAAGTGCAGTACAGGGCCTCATTTGGTTCATCAGTTTTATTGTTAGTATGGTTGAAAATATGCAGTCCTAATTAATTGTTAAATTTTTGCAAACGGACTTAGAAGATTCCTCAGATTACTGCTGCAGGGAGACATAACTAAAGGATAAAGTTGAGGAGAGTTGACAGAATAATGACAAACAAAGTTTTCTTAAATCAAATAAAGACAAGGTAGAACCAATGACGATAGAAGCCTAGGCTTGGGAAAGGTTCCGTCAGTCACTAAGTTGGCCCGGTTCTATGAAGTACTCGTTAATCTTAATTCTAAATGTAACGTATTACGCAAATCATGAGCACTGATAAGAAAAAAAAATTGGGAAACTAAACGGTTGGAGGAAGCCAAAGAGTCATCAATGGGCAGCCCAATAGTTTGATTGTTCTTGTATAAATATAGGATATTTAGAGAATAAAAGGACTTTTTTCCAGTTAGATTAGTGAAGACTTATTGTAAGAAGAACTATTTCCTTTTGCAATAGAGAATTACAGTTTGCCTATTGGAGAAAGCTTGGTGGGATGTTCAAATGTTATGCTATGGACTTGTTGAAGAGGAACTATTTCATTTTCAGCTTTATGTTCATTAAATGCGAGATCGTTGTAACTCTTAGGACCTATGTTCTTGTCTGAATGATTTCTGGTTCATTTTATGAAAATTACCACCATGAGTAATAAATGTTGTTCATAAGCAATTGGCTATCTGGTTGTCTAAACATCTTTAATTGTTCATGTGTTCTAGAAGAAATATTATCTATCTGAAATTTCTCTTTATAATGCATGTACAAGATACATTACTCATTAATAAGTGACAATCTTGCTCCCTAGGGATAGGTAGGTAGTTATATTTTTTTTTTTGCTGTGTGTAATTTAGATGCATGAGAGTTTAAGACGAGAAGTAAGAACCTGCGCATCACATTGTGAATACTCCTTGCATTCTCTATCAATCTACATGTTAAATAGGCACCTGCATATCATAATTAAAGTAAAAAATACAAAAATATATATACAGTGGATCGAGCCACAATCGGTAAAACCTATTATTTTTGTTACTTGACCTACGATAGCCGGACCGCAAACCAGATGGATTCCCTACATTAAACAGTCACGGGCTAGTTGGGAATGTTGACTGGGGAGAATCCCTTGCTATTGTTGCCTGTGATTTTCTATTCCTCAACATGAGTTAAACACCGACACAAAATGGAATCAACCCCACAGCGATACAAAGTGTTATCCACATTGAGATAATTTTTCGCTACATGTCATAGTCGTTGATGCTCATCTCATGAAAGGTGAGAAGAAATATTCAAGGTTTGCAAATAGACAATACTGTCCCCATACCGTGGGTCCATATCGAAATGAGAAAACTGTGCTCATCAACGAAAGAGTCCTCATAAACCAATCCCTCCTCCAAAGTCGGAAAATCAGATATGAGCTCAGCAAAAACTAATGACATCTTCGCTTTCATCGAAGCAAACTCGAGGTCAAATTCTTGCAATATCACAATCCATTTATTATACTTTCACCCTATCATCCTTCTAGTGAGGACAAACTGAAATGGATTAATGTGAGCCACAACCAAATTTTGTTGAAGAAGGATAAAATGAATCAAACGCTGGACTGCATTGACAGTAGCTAAGGCTAATGTCTCAATATGGGTATAACAAAGCTCCACATTAATAAGGTTTCAACTAAGATAATAGATAACATCCTCATGAATCTCCTCATCCTCTTGACCCAATACTATACCAACTGTCTCTTGAGACGTGACCACATATATAAAAAACTCACAGCTATAGTCAGGTTGACTAAGCATGGGGGCCAATTCCAAGGCCCTCCTTAGAGAATCGAAATACTCCTAGTATCTTTTCTTCCCAGATATAGAGAGAGTATTTCTTCAACAAACGCATAAATCGTTTATTCAAATTGATGAAATTGACTATGAATATTCACAATGAGTTCGCCATTGCTTGCAAACATTGAAGATGTCTAATGTTACATGGGGGAGACAACTGAAGTATTTCCTAAACCTTCAAAGGGTCAACCCTAATACCCTCCTTGAAAACGATGAACCCTAGTAAGAGACTAACCTTCATGAAAAATATGCACTTATGAGGATTTAACCAAATCTGATGAGCAAAACATATTTCAGAAACCAAACACAAATGTTATGGATGACACACCCTCATATGAGAGTGAGAATCTAAGTCATCCAAATAAACTTCAGCGATTATCATTTTAATATCATGAAAGGAGAAGGTCATAGCCCGTTGAAACGCAGCTATAATGTTTTTAAGGATGAAGGGAATTTTCCGATATGCAAACATTCCCCAAGGACAAATGAAATCGGTATTATATTGGTTGTCAGGTATAATTTGGATATGATTATATCCTGAAAATCCATTCATAAAGGAAAAAATCTCACTCTTCCCACACTCATCCAAAATACGATCAATAAATGGTGTGGAGAAGTTGTCCTTAGGAGAAGCTCGATTCAAGTCTCTATAATCAGTGCATACACAGATTTCTCCTTGATTCTTATCCATCAAAACAGGGTTTTACACCCACTCCATCAAGGGAAGAGGATAGATGAAGGCATATTTGAGCAACTTCTCTATCTCTACCTTAATAACAGGCACTTTCCTAGGATTCATTGCATGCAACCGTTGTTGAACATGATTAGTATCTAGGTAAGTTTTAATTTCATGTTCCATAGAGTGTCAATTCCTAGACTTTAATCATACAACCAAGAGAAAACATCTCAGGATTATTTAAATAGATCGGTGTATTCCCTAACCTCATCAGGGGAACAATCCACCCTAATGTAAATGTTTTCGATCTTGCTGGGAATGCGGGAAATGTTAATAGGTATAGTTAGTGACAATTTGGCCATGTTCCCTTCAGCATACTTCCTAAGAGATCCTAATGGGACCATGGGACTACCAAATTTATCGCTCATAATTTCCCTATAGTCATCACACTCTACACGATCAAGCTTAGGAAGAAAATAAGATCTATGATGAAACTCTCCCTAAGGTTGTTCTAACCCAAACATAGCCTTGATAATATCTTTGTCCATTGGAAAATTTTCTTTAAGGTAGTTATGGGAGTGAGATGACTCAACTTCCTAATCATCCAGTGTATAAGGGTCTTCCTCCTCGTCCATGAAGAGGAAGGATTAGAATCTACAACGAGACTCATATTAGCTTGATAATCAACTAACATTGTAGGTAACGGCATGTTCTTCTTAGTGGGTATAGAATTTTCACCCAAAATACTCATAGAAGGAAGAGTCTAAGGATATTCCATATGAAAGTGAGAAAAGAAACTGAACTCAATGAGATCAAAACCTTACCAAGACTAGAACCAATCATAAAAAAGGGCGTGACGCAAGTAAAAGTTCCCATCAAAGAAGGATACATGCCCACCCTAACACTCTTAGTTTCTGGATGAGAATGATCGATAACCGGGATAGAATATCCTAACGATTCTTTCAAACCAAAATTTTGAAAATATATCTGATCAATTGTAACAATCTTCCCATCGAAAGTAAAAAAACAACCCAGAATAGGGATGATGTGACCGCTTGCATGTTATAAATCTAGTTCCTACCCTGAAATAGACTGTATTCGAGGGGCACATCAACCACCTCAATATCGATCGCAATGGTCTTCCCTCTTAATTGGACCTCAAGAGAAGGAAGTATACCATGCAGCTAAAAAGATCTTCCATCAAATGTAATCAACATGGTTCTTGGCTTAGACAATGTAGGAGAATCCAAACCCTTCCATTAAGCTAAAGACATCATGAAAGATGCAATGCCTTCATCAATCACTATGCGCTTGATGGTGTTTTTTAGACACTCTACATGAACCAAAAGGGAAACATATTAATGAAAATGAGGATGGACTCCATGAGTTTCAAATTTAATCACCCATGGAAGGATTCCATCAGCCGCTCCAAGAGCAGAGAATAAGGCGTTGCTTTGCAGAGGACAAATATCAAGAACTTCTAAAGAAGAAATTGCATAATGAGTCTAGCCCAAATCCTCTACAATAGAATAGTTCTGGGCGGCTTGGGCATTAGGATTATTCCCTGAATGCTTCAATACTCCCTTAGGAATGTGAGGTGGAGCTTCAGGCTTGTCACTAGGATTTTCAATATGCGAAGGGATCTCAGGTGGATCAAGTTCTTTCCCTGGGTCAGGTTGTGATGTACAATAATACTTAGCATGCACCAAAACATTTTTTCTAGCCATCATGTTGATGCAGCAATGGCCATTAAGAGTGTTCGGCGGGTTTTGAGTTCCACCAAAAGCATTACGAGGGTCCACATTCCTCGAGTTTATATTCTGGTTTTGTGGTAAAGGATTCGTCAACACAACTGGGCTTTGTGTGATGAACTTTGAGGAATATTCTTTCCAAGGGAGCAAGTGAGTGAGGTGATCATCTCCAAAAATCTTACAAGGAAATTTAACCTTACATTTAGCTTTCTTCTCCCCCCCATCATTATTGTTGTTCTTTTCATTATTAGAGTTTTCTTTCCTATTCCCAACTTTTTTATTGTTTTTACCTTTCTTCTTTTTTCGTCCAGGTTGCTAGTTACCTTTTTGGTTAGATGATTGCATTGAAAGTACATCCACCATTTTGGCGGGATGATATGAACACATAGCTTGTCCTAGCGCATGATAGTTAATAGAAAACTTATTCATTTGGTTTGTAACCGTGTCTATAGGTTTAGCAATTACATAACAAACAATTCCATTGGCATGTGGCCAAGGATTAAACTTAGGGTCGAAATTATATCTAGGTGCATTTGATATGATCTCATACAAGAGCCCATATTAAGCATAAATCAAATCTAACTCTTGATCTCGAAATATAGCTTGTTCCTCATTCTACACTCCAGACGTGGAAACATCCTTCACAATATAAGGCAATACTTACTTGAGGAAGCACTCCAAAAGGAAATCTAGTGGAATGAAAGCCTTAATAAATATATTCCATCTACTCCACTCTTAAAAGTGATCAGATATATGGGTGGCTTTGTCTTGCCTCAATGTCAACAAGGGTTCAATACCGACATCGTAATGCATGGGTAGCTGAAAGTGATTGAGGAAGGTCATAGCTAGGTCATTAAACGATGTATAAATCCCATAGGGTAACTATATATACCATTTCACCACAGAACCCACGAGGGTGTATTCAAATAGCCTTAAAGGAACCGAGTCATGAATCAATGAGTTTGAGGAGAACCACAGGTGGAAGGTCGTAATGTGCTCACTAGGGTATTCACTAGTCTTACCCACAAACTTTTGAATGCTCGAAGGAATCTTTGAAAGAACAACCGGCCATGTTGAGTAATGAGATACTGGTTCATTATTTAATCTTGACAAGTCAAGTAAATTCAACATTGCAAGGAAAGGGAGCCTAGGTTTACCCATTTGATTCCCTTCTCCTTGATAAGGCTAGTTCATATAGGTCTGATTTTTATAAACACCATGGACTTAGCTAGTGGGATAGTAACCTCCTCCCATTTTGGCCCATGTAGGGATGCATGGAAATATCGTAGTTTGGAGTACCTTGAGGCTGGGGTGCTATGAAGACATAATTAAGCGACCAATAAGCGGGTTGATACCCAAATCCATAAGGTGTATAATTGTTTCCATAAGACTCTCCATAAGATGGTCCATGCGATGTTCCATAAGATGCTCCATAAGCTATTCCATAAGATAATACATACCCTGCTGACACATAAGGAGGCATATAGACTCGTGACACTATGGTGTGAGCATATGAAGGATGGACATGGATAATGATAGAACTCCAGTCCTAAGGACCTTATGATTTAGGAAGAGAATGTGTTGTCAAAAATTCATTTGAAGGAACCACTCTTGAAGATGATGAAATATGGGAAGGTATGTAACTTGTGCTCCCAATATTCAAATTTCTAGAGTCAATTCCATGAATGGGAACAACAGTACTAGGATTAGGAGCATGTGTGAAGATATTCCCATCATAGGGATGGAAGGTACAATATGACTGTTACTACCAAATCTCTTCACTTGGAAAGGAATGGAAGTTCCCCTATTCGTAGCACTAAGGTTAACACTCAACTCGACATTGGACCTTGGATCAGTATTGGAAAGGTCTAGCATGCCATACCTAATTGTGATAGTGCTAGTGAGTGAATTTTGAGTCTCATCGCTTAGAATGTGTGACCAATACCAATGGTCCATGCTTATATAGTCTAGAAATTATGATAAATCCTCATGTGATGCCCCGACCATTGGGTGGTCAGAGCCTACTTGATTCCCATATGTGCTCGAAAGTTAAACCTCCCATATGGCAGGTGGAGAAGAGATGCTCTCCAAGATCTCAGAACCATGGTGACACATCACAAGATCTGTGTGTGAATCAAAGTGAGAATTATTCTTACCATACTTTCTGGTTCTCTTTCCCAAAGGAGGAGGAGACATGGAACACTGAAGACAATGACAAGAAAAGAAGGGTATCACACTGAAATACACTATGAATCAACAAAAAGGAAAAGACTCAAGCTGGCTACACAACCCTAAGAAATCTATAATACACAGAGCACACTCCTAAGAAAATCTATAGCCAAAATATATGCAAACCAAGGGGAGGATATGTGAGCTCCCGAATGCAGCAGGTATGCCTCCCCTAGGAGAGGATTGAGACTCCCATAAACTACAACAGGAGGTACATAACCAATTATAGTGGCTCTCAGCTTAAATGCATAAATTTACTATGTTGTCCAATCCGTACCTGGCCATGAAACCTACAAAATAACCTTTGGAAGTACCCCCTACGATACCTAGCATTAGAGGAAATTTGGGGTCTAAAATGGGCCTTATAAGAAAATGTGCCAAAATAAGTTTTTGTGAGTTGGAATTCAAGAACCAATAGAATTTCAATAAAATAAGTCAACCATAATGGTTGAATTGACATATTTGTCATTAAAAAAAACTACTTTTTTGTTCATATTTTCGACATATCTCATTGTGTTTTTACTCAAATTTCGATCGGGAGAGGTCATTGGATGTGTAATTTGATTCCGCATCCAACGTGTACCCACACTGCATACTTTTGATGGACCCCGCTGCACCAAAAACAAGAAATACTTGAAAAAACGTGATGATGACATCATCATCATGTTTTTTCAGGTATTTCTTGTTTTTGGGGAACCAGGGTCTGTCAAAAGTATGCAGTGTGGGTACTTTTTGGATGAGGAATCAAATTCCACATCCAACAAGCTCTCCTGATCGAAATTTGAGTAAAAACACAGGGAGATATGTCGAAAATACGAACACAAAAAGTAGTTTTTTTCTTTCTTCCTCCAAAATTAATCAATATTATTTTATTATTTTCCTTAGGAGGCCCATTTTAGACCCCAAAATTCCTGTAATAGTAAGGACACTAAGGTCACCCCAATATAACCAATTCTCAGGAAGATAGTCACAGGTGAGATTGACTGAATGGGAAGGGTAGCAAATCCCAAATCTCAACATCACCAATTGGTACATCAAAATCCCCCAAATACGAATATGATCCTAAAAATATCTCTAGTTCTCATAGGAAGTGACCAAGGGATATCCTAATCACAATCGTTTATGTTGCCATGTGCTTAAATCCTGTGTAAGAGGAGCATCCTAAGACACACTAATTATTCCAAGGATTTCTCTCTCTCACCTAAACATACATCTATTTGTTGTGTTTAGTAGTCTTGGAGAATTGAATCACAATGAACTATTCCAAGACTCTAAAAACCTAATCTTGTTGATGAACCCTACTAAATAAAAGTGTGTAATTCATTTTAATCAAGAATTGATTTTAAAGGTTTTGATTACTCAAAGGGGAATGGTCGTGCAACTAATGAAATTATGACTCAACAATGAAATAAATGTGCCCACCTAACAAGCAATGCCAAGTGCAATTTTGTTGAATGAAAAACAGGGTATGCCACTACATGAGATGCAATTTTTTCCTTCAAATGAACATTCAATCATTCCTATATGGAAACTTGATTGTAATTTCAATAAGCAAACCTAATGCAAATACCATGAGAGTGCAAGAATGCAAAAATGCATAAGAATGTAAAAGCAAAATATTTTTTTATTTTTTAAAATAAATGAGATGTAAAAGCAACAAAAATACTCTACCACTCTCAGACCTTGCAACCACTAATAGACAACATCTAAGCAAGGCAATAAGGAAAAAGAAATATAATGCACTAATCCCAAAAGAAAAAGGAAGAAAAGAATGACAAGAACAAAGCCTAATTAAAAATAAATCAAGGAAGGTCTCCAGTGAGAAACACAGGCTGTATACATACACCAGCAGTACCCAAGGAGACTCAACAATCATCAAAACTCACCCAGCAACACTCAATCCTCCAAATAAATCTCAAAATATAAGGATATGTGTTTGGTCACAGTAAACCTACGTATATACACGAGAATTTAGGAGAAACCTGCGTGTACACGCAACTGTGAAGCTAATACTCTGGTACAAGAAGAAAAACAGGGAAAAAATATAAGCCAAGGTCAAATTACTCCTACAATACACTACTAGGAAAACATACCTCCAAAACCAACACAAAAATAGAGAAATAAAGAGCAATTCAAGCACATTGTATACCTAATTCCCAAAGAAAAACAACTAGGAACCTGCCCACTAGAGTCACCAATTTTGTTACAGAGAGAAACCTCCTATGGCTTTAGGGTACCACAATAGGAAATAGGACACCAAAAATAAATCCTTTCCCATATGCAAGAGAAATACAAACATCTAACACTAAGGGATGTATATTGTACCTTATTCTGGACGGTTGAAGTAGATCCTCATTGTATTTTTCCAATGAAGCTTGTATTTCAAATTCGCTCTGAACAACAACAAATAAGGAAATCATGATATATAATAATGTGTTATACCTACTCTAGCATATATAATCAATCATTTATAAGAAATTAAATACATCCATGGATTCAATATTCATTTTCAAAATGCACATGTATTGGATAGGAAAAGGTATTTCTATTAATAAAATAAAGATACAATAGTGACAAACTTTGTTGGCACTTTTGCAAACCGGAGAAACCAATCCCTCCACCCAGGCCTCCATCAATTCAATCCTCCATGTCTCGATAGAAAGCTCACAAAGAAAAGGAAATCTTGGGAAGAAGAATATGTTCTCCAAAGTGACAAAGGGATGCCGACTCAAATGTAAGCAAAGCTGAGGAAAGAATGGACTATAGTTTCTTTACTCTTCAATTTCTCCTCCTTCAATGTATATAATAGGATCAATATATATTACTACAAAGAGGTAATGTAGGATCGAATCCAATCATTCTAAAGGCATTTGGAAGGCCAATATTCAAGTTATTCAGACTCATATGGGGAAATATCCAAAAATGTTTGTCTTCATGCACACATCCTGATGTATGCAGGTTTGAGGTCAAATGGTGCCTATACACATGATTATTTCTTCAAAAGTCATGTATTGGTATAAATCGGTTATTTTTGGGGATAATTTTAGAGAATCAAAGTATAATATAAGTCCTTGGGGTCCAAAATGTCCATAGTGGGAGATGGAAGGATATAAAGGTGTGATCTAGGAGGTGGGGTAAAATCAGCTATAACATAATACCCAACCCCTTGGACTAAATGGGAACCACACTTAATCCAACAAGCCCCTTGGTATCCATGGTAGAGAAACCATTCTCAAGGAAACCAGTTTCCCGATAATCAAGCATCCTATCCATACTATCATAAGCCATAGTAGCTACTCCCAAACAATGATGCACCAATGTGTGCACCAATTTTCCCTCAACTTCCTAATCAAACAAGCCCTAGTCCTAATAATAATGTAGTGCAACAATTTGAAAATTCAAGCATGGAATCTTATTCCATTTCCCTTCTCTCTTTAAATGATAAACACCAACTGAAACACATGATAGACACATAGTAAGACTCAGCCTACACCAGATGGAACACTTATAGAGAAACATACTGAGACTCAACCTACACTATATTTGAGAGAACCACCATATCCTAAATGTTTGGCCTTGAAGAGGGTAGTGGACAGACCTTGCTTCAATCTCCTAGGATATTTGGAAAATATTTATACAAATATTCGACTATTACAAGCCCTAAACGATATACCTATCTATGCCAAGACTATTAGATATCTAGTTGTGAAAAATCCAGGAAGGAAGCCTAAGGATCCTCATATAGTGCATGTAGCGGGGAAGTTATCTGAACTTCTGATGGGAAGGGCTCCAATGGCTAAATATGATGACCTAGGTAATCCCATCGCTAAAGTATATATTAGGAATACCTATATAGTTGAAATATTGTAGCTTCAGAAGATATTCTATGGTACTTTTGTTGTATTCTCGTTTGGAGATGTTATTCTTCCATTCGGATATGTCCTTGATGTAATTGGTGATGTAAAAGTCATGAGGTAAACCCTCCATTGTAAACTGGGGAATAGTACCTAGAGAAGTAATATATAAAATGTATTTTGAGTCTCCCAAGGTAGGTCGACCCTAATTAAGGAACCTGGATTACCTAGTTACTTATTTGAGACACTCACCTAATGAATATAAATAGGCAAGCAACCTCTCTCATAAGAACACATCTCACACTCAAATATTACACTAGAGAGAGAGAGAGAAAGAGTCTACTATGGAAGATGAGAAACTATTCTTGTTACTGTGGTTTTACACTATCTTGTTTGAATTCTATATCAAGGAATTTTTGTGGGGTTTTCTCCCTTGTGGTTTCCCGAAGGAAAATCTTTGTGTTGTGTTGTGTTGTTGCATTTGTATTTATTTTAGTGATCCTTTTATTATGGTTATGATGTTATGATGCTAAATGTTTTAGATCTTGTATAAATATTAAAAAAATTTCATGGTGTTAGAGATATCCTGAAAGACGTATTCGTGTAGCCAAAATAGTAATACAACTAAAGCTATTGAAGATTAGGGTTTCAAGCTTGAAAACCCTAAAAGACCAAAACTAGTAATTTTGGGAAATTTTCCATATCTCAAGAATGGATAATTATCACGGGCCGAAAATTTTACAGGCTGAATATAAATTCCCGATGTATCTTGTGTAAATGTTTCAACCTCAGATTCTCTATAACATAGGACATATCATTCCTCCAACTTGAGGTTCCAGCCTCTCCCATATTTCAACCTTAAATAGGTGACCTAGGGATAATCACTATAACTATGGATAGGAACGTTCAAATTAGATTTTGTAATCTGTCCCAAAAAGGGAACAGATTGTAGTTTCTATGGTAAACATTTTAGACCCTGAAGGAACAAGTGACATATGGTAGTTTGTACAATTTTTCTATGATGAACAATCTTGAAATAAGTCACCTTGGGAACATTAGCATAAATCCCAATTGGTGAAACCAATTATGACCTAATATGAGGTTCTGGTAAGAGGACAGGAGATGATACCTTAGTGTGAATTGTTAGACATATAGGAGCAGTACTTTTGGAGATATCGCAGAAAGAAGATCAGTCATATTTGTAGAAGAAACAAAAAAAAAAACTAGAGCTTCCTGTTCCGGGCACTTCCATCCACCAATCAGTTGAAGAGGGAGGACCATCAAACTTTCCCTAGGAAGGTGCATCTATCTATGTAATAATTTTCTCATTCTATGAACTTTTATTTTTTGACCTAACACTACTGCTGAAGAAAACTAGGGCATCAGATATTTTGTAGTTTTGTCTACAATTTTGGGAAAGTAAGTATACTACTCAAATTGCCTTGAGGAGGAACACATTTCTATCCAATCAAATATGAAATATACCTAATTAAAAAAATTAGGTTTTCTCTATCAAACACTAGGTCCACTAGAAGCCGTCTTTCAAAATATCCTTCAAGCAAGCATCAAGTTGAAGCATTCTCACTGGTAAGTTTCATCCTCTCTATTTGCATTTGAGTTTCTCATTTTTATCATAATGACAAGCAATACCAAGCTTTAGGACAAGCTTGAAAGAATCAAGAAATTCTAAGCATGAGTTATAGAGTGCTTACCATACTTAAATAAGAATGCAGAACTATGCCAAAGAAAGAGTTGGAAATCCAGATAGAGATGAAGTCAAAGCAAAGGAAAAGAAGGACATAATAAAAAAAAGTGGATTTTTTCCATATCCATTAAGATATCACATGTAACATCCTTTAAGACTCCCAAGGATATGTTTGATGCAATAAACAGTATGTACAAAGATGACCTTGAGAACTCAACTCAAGAATGTGAAGGTGTAGTGTCATAAAACATTTAATGACTACTTCACAAGAAGATCTCATCTCAAGGGGAAACTAGAAGTTGTTGAAAACAATGTCAAAGAAGCAGAAGCATAATGGTCTTCGAAATTCAGTCAAGAGAGTTGTTCTAGTAGGAAGATCACATATAGGGAAATACACGATTGCTTGAAGAAGAGAAAGAATAATAATGAAGAACATTCCCGCTAATAATAGAAGGACATATCACAACTCAATAGTTCAGCTGTGATGTGAAAGGGAACTTTGTGAAAGAATGTCCCAAGAAGGAAGAATAGAAGGATGATATGTTTTAGAAGTACCAGACGATCGTGACAAAATGATGTCTAGATATGAGCTCAAGACATGAAGCGAAATTTTTATGAAGTCTTCCAAGAATATCTACAAGATCGAGTATATTGTCGATAAAAGTATCAAGAGATACAAAGTGAGTTTCATGGTTTCTATAAACAAAGAGAGTTGATTATGGAAAGACAATGATATAGGAACTAGACACACCTCGTCAGTAGTGGATATTTGACTAGACAATTGGTGTAATCAAAGTAAAATAACAAATCAAACAACCTATATGGTTGGAGACTCTCTACAGAGAACCACCTATGCACATAAGGATTTGTACAGGCTCAATAGGAACCCATGGGATAGCACATGCATGGAATATGAGAAGATTGAAGATCAACTAGAGTGATGGAGATACCAACCTTTACTATAAGGTTGAAGATAGAATCCTATAAAGGACAAGAGAAAAATTTCAACCAAGTTTGAGATGAAGGATCCTGATATTTAGTTCCCTCGACAAGTGACATAGATGGATACAAACAATACTAACAACAGAGAAGAGTACATGTCATCCCAGTGTCCTAATACAAAGGTAAAGGGAAGATGGTGCTCCACCTAAGAGGGAGTGACTACAATAGATCTCAAAGTTCAAGAATCTTGACATGATTATGAGATTAGAAGCACGATGAAATCCATAAGACATTTTAATTATCCAAGTAAAAGATGTAAAGCAAATGGTGTGGTACCTAAAGTGCACTACAAAGGTATGATGACTTTTATTGAGTTGGTAGTACTATGTTTCTCTCAATAACCAAGGATGAATATATTGCAGCTAATAAGAAAGAAAGTGAAGATTCCTCAAGTAATGAAGAATATGATCTAGAAGAATTATATCAATGACAATGAAGATTATACTATTATCCATTCCATCATTGGATAAGAAGGGGTGCACTGGTAGGGAACACAGACACAATTCTATGTGATTTGTGGTGTAAGAATACTTGTTCAGTATTTCCAATCATGAAAAATATAGGAACATGCCCTTAGAATCAGACAATGAAGTTGAACACATTTGGGAGAGACTCCAGCAGTTTAGGAAGACAAAGATCAAGATGGAGTCTACCAAACAAACAAAGATAAGTATTTAAATTGTCATTTCCTATATATCTAGTTGTTCAAGATGTGTACGTAGATATTTTTTCTAGATTCAGGAAATGTATTATGCATATTAGAATATTTGTAGTATATTACTAATATGAAGGTGATGGGTAAGTGGCTTATGTTGTTGTACAACGTTCAATTTCCACTTATGAAATAATTTCTTGGAAATATGGAAGACATATTGAAAGATACTGTATATATAAGTTTGTTGCATTCATCGAAATAATTTCATGACTATATGACATATATCATAATGTATGTCACATGTTATGAAATTTTTCTAATCATACAAATGTATCTTATTTGTAGGAAGGATTGTATGCAATCACCCACAAATGAATAATGATGCAAGTTGCGAATGCACGATACCATTGTAGATGTACAAGAAAAGAATGATGCAGTTACAAATGCACAAAAAAAGAATGATGCAAGTTGAAGATGTACAAGAGAAGAATGATGCAACTACAAATGCACAAAAGAAGAATGAGGAAAGGTGTGAATGTACGATACCATTGTAGATGTACAAGAGAAGAATGATGCAGCTACACATGCACAAACAAAGAATGATGCAAGTTGTAAATTTACGATGCAATTGTGAATGTACACAAAGAGAATGTTAAATAAGAAGTTGCAAAAGGGAGATGTAAAGCTCAAGTATGTTCCTACTGAGGAACAAGTGGAAGATGTGTTGACTAATCCTATGGCCCGTGTAAAGTTTGAATACTTTCGGGACATACTTGGTGTATTTTGAAAGGGCCTCTCTCGAAACAGTGAGTGACAGTGTTTGGAAGAAGGATGCAGTAGTGAGTAGCTCAGTATAGAGTAGGGTAAGTTTGGATGGGACAATTTGGATTGAAAGGGTTGGTCAGATGAGGTTTGTTGATCCCAGGGGGATTAGTATGTCTAGCTATATTAGTTTAACCCAGGTGGGTTTGTAATCCACGGTAAGGCTTGTTGCTCCCCAGGAAGATCCATCTATCTAACTATGCTTGTTGGCTCGAAAGGGTTTGTAAGTTAGACAAAATGCCTAAGTGGATCTACCAGAGAAGTCACTGTGATGCTGCTCTTAGATGATTAGAGGACAAGATGGTTGTTATAGTATTGTTATACTATTGAGATGTGTAGTTCAGTGGTATTATACGAATGATTGTTTAGGTCAATATTGTTATGCTGATGGTTGTTGAGGTGATTAGTTCAGCATTGACATGCTGAGATATGTAGTTCAGTATTATTATACTGATGACTCTTTAGCTCAGTATTGTTATACTGATGGATGATGAGATGATTGGTTCAACATTGATATGTTGAGATCTGTAGTTCAGTATTGTTATGCTTACGAGATCAATAT
>LPNX010683233.1:8786-47495 GCA_001517045.1 Pseudotsuga menziesii | reverse complement strand
CCCTCTGGAACTGGAACCTCCTCATGGATGTAGGAGTCTAGTTCATTCTCTTCCAGGACCAGGGAGATTCTATACTTCCAAGCTCGGAAATTATCAGCCCCATCAAGCTTTTCATCAAGCTTGGTATGATGAGACATATTTAAATAAGAACCTCAAATGGAATACAAGAGATTTTAGGTCTTACCAGGTTCAAGATGTCAAATCTGAAACTTGAGCTGAAATCCCGCAGGGCTGGTTCAGGAGCAACAAGGGTTTTGATTTCCCGGAGTTCTATCCACCCAAATGTCTTCAAATTTGTTCCTAACTTCGATTTTGGGAAGGAGAACAATCCAGGCTTGGTCCCACTGAAAAATTCCTCTTCAATAAAAAGCCCTAATTTTCGGCCCTAGTGACAGGTCCAAAACTGAAAGTCCTCCGAATTGAATTCTGTTTGGACAGAAAGTTGCGCCCTAGGGAGGAGAGTAAGTCCACCTTACTCTTACTGAAAAATAGTGGATAAAGGTCCACAAACAAGGAAGCCCTAGCTTCCGCAGCTGCACAGTGTCTTCTTCTCAGGTTAGCTCTGATACCATGTTAGTTTTTCAACATTTAAGCTAGCATTATAACAAGATCTTTTCACTGAGAGAATAACAAGCACAGCATTCACATAAGCACATCACAAGAGACAAGAGACACAAATATTTTAGGAGGGGAAACCATAAATGGAGAAAACCCCTCAACTTCCTCTAAGATAGTATCACCACAAGATGTGAACCCAAAACAGTAAGATGACCTCCCTTCACAATAGCAGCCTTCTGTCTTCTGTCAAGCCAAGAATTTCCTTCTCCAAAAGTGCGCCACACTTGAGAGAGCAAGAGAGCTAAGTCACAAGTGATAAATAGAGAGACTCACCCTCTCTATTTATATTAGTCCGTTCACTTGAATTACCATTTCACACGTAGGCCCGACTTAATAATTACTACTCGAGCCTACACCTTAATTAGTGTATAATAACTCAAGTGCCCCTAAATAGTGGGGACTTACCTAATGACTTGATATGACTTGTTTACATTATAATCCTCCCGATCGAAACATCGGGGCATGACCACATGACTCAAATACATAATAGAAACATCCCGGAATAAACATCGGGTTACAATAATATAAAATACATAGAAGAATACATTCCGAAGTTACATATACATCAACAATATTGTTATACTGATGGCTGTTGAGATGATTGGTTCAACATTGATACATTGATTGTTGTTATGGTTGATTCAGTATTGTTATATTGATGATTTATAAGATGTGTTCTTCAATATTGCTATACTGATAGTTGTAATGATAGTTTTAGTGTCGTGACATTGATTGTTGAGATGATTGTTTCAATGTCATCACAGTGATGATGGCTGATTGTTGATATGTTTGATTGAGATAGTTTTAGTGTCTCTACACTGATGATTGATGATTGTTGAGATAGATTCAGTATTCTTATACTAATGTAGCTAGTTCAGTATTCTCATAATGATGATTGTTGATTGATGAGATGATTTATAGTTTTAGTATTATTCTAACTGATGTAGCAAGTCTAGTATTTTTATACTGATGTTGATGTGGCAGTTTCAGTATCTCTATATTGATTTTGATAATATAGTTTCAGTGTTCTATACTGATGATGGTGAGGTAATTTCAATATTTCCATACTGATATTGATGATGTTGTTTCTTCAGCATTTTTATGATGATGCTGATGATATGGTTATGGTCCCAACACCTTATGTTGATGATGTTGATATGGTTGTGGTCCCAATTGTTGATGATATGGTTGTGGTCCCTAGCATCCTGTGTTGTTAATGTTGATGTACTTGAAGTCACAAAAATTTTTGTCTATGATGATGATGTTGTAAACATTTCTATGTTGATGGCGATGATGTTGTCCCAGCATCTCGATGATGGTAATGCATAATGCAGATGATGATCTAGTACTACAGATGATTTGGTTTTTAGCTCTAACATGCTAATGATATTGTTGATTGTTTCAGTATTTATATACTGTTGATGCAGATGATGATGTTTCATTTCTATAGTGAATATACATATGATGATGTTTCAGTGTTCCCATACTAAAGATGCAGATGCCGATACTTAAGATGCATATGGTGATGCTTTTAGTATTCACATACTGAAGATACATATTATGATAGTTCAATATTTACATACTGAAGATGTAGATGATGATGGTTTAGTATTTCTATACTGAAGATACAAATGATGACATTTCAGTATTCCCATACTGAATATGCAGATGATGATAATTATGATGTAGATGATGATTCCTTCAATAGTCGCATACTAAAGATATAGATGATGATATTTCATGTATTCACACACTAAAGATGAAGATGATGATGGTTAAGATGATGATGTTACAAGATGATGGTTCAGTGTTTACACACTGATGCTGGAAAGTAGATGATTCAGAAGAAGATTTAGTATTCACATACTAATATGGCATAATAATATTTAGTATTCACATACTAATGTGGCAAATGACGATTTAGTATTCACATACTGATGTTATCAAAAAGGGTTCAATATTCAGAATATGATTCAGTATTCATATACTGATGTGACAAAAGATGATTTAGTATCTACATGGTGATGCTATAGAAGATGATTAAGATGATTCAGTATTTACATAATAATACTGTAGAAGATGATATAGAAGATGATTCGGTACTTATATACTTATAGAGGATGAATCAACACATATAGAAGATGATTCAGTATTTACATACTAAAATTGCAGAAGATGATCCAGCTAAGATCGATGATGAATATCTATTATGATGTTCCAAAACTTCCTATGACATATAGAGATTCACCAGTCAGTTGTACAGTTGTAATGATGGTTATTGTTGATGTATAATATCTTCCTAGTTAAGAGGGAGTGTTTAAATATTGTAACTTCAAAAGATATTCTATTGTACTTTTGTTGAGTTCTCCTTTGCAGATGTTTTCCTCAATTTGGATATGCCCTTGATGTAATTGGTCATGTAAAAGTCACAAGGTAAACCATCCATTATAAGTTGGGGAAATAGTACTGAGAGAAGTAAAATATAAAATTTATTTTCAGTCTCCCAAGGTAGATCGACCCTAATTAGGGAATTTGGATGACCTAGTTAGTTATTTCAGACACTCTCCTAATGAATATAAATAGATGAGGTGCCTCTATCATAAAACACATATCACACTCAAGTATTGCGCTGGAGAGAGAGAGAGAGAGAGAGAGAGAGAGAGAGAGAGAGAGAGAGAGAGAGAGAGAGAGAGAGAGAGAAAGAGTCTACTATGGAATATGATAAACTATTCCTATTGCTGGTGTTTTACACTGTCTTGGTTGAATTCTATACTAAGGAATTTTTGTGGGGTTTTCTCCCTTATGGTTTCCCCAAGGAAAATATTTGTGTTCTCTTGTGTTGTTGCATTTGTCTTTATTTCAGTGATCCTTTGCTTATGGTTTTGATGTTATGATGCCAAATGTTTTATATCTTATATAACCATTAAAAATATAACACAAATCCCGAACGTTTTTGTTGATTTAGGTGCCACAATAAATGTTATGACCATTGAGACTGTAAAGAAATTGGGACTTGCCAATCTCAAGCCTACCCATACCATACTAGAAATGGATGACATATCTACAATCAAAATTGAAGGAACATTGGATGACGTGTTGGTCTACATTGACTCATTGGAATACCCTGCAGACTTTGTTGTTTTATATCCTAAGTCGCAACTAGGGGGACACCCATTAATCTTAGGAAGACCATGGTTAGCTAAAAAAGATGCATGAATCAACTATAGATGAGGATCCATGATGATTTCTGATGGAGCTGATATAAAAATCCTGATCTTATATCCTCCAGCTCGACCAAGTTCAGATGTTGAAACTCCATTATGGATGGATTTGGATGAAGAGGAAGGTACTCATCCATTGCTGAAAATTGGGAGGGCCCACTGACTTCCGAATATGAGACTAAAGATGATATTATTTGTAGTTTTATTAGTGAGCCAATGTTTGTCACCAAACATGCATATCAAATATTGAACAATACCTTAAATGAACTAGAACAAGGAGAACAAACTTAAGATACACTATTCAGTAATGCTGAAACAATCCCAGTAATGAAAATCTTGAAAAATATTTCATTAGAAATCAACCCAGGGGAGACATTGAATATTAATCCTAACATTAAGTCCAATGAACTGAAATGTCTGGTTACATTGATGAAAAATCATTAAGGGGAATTTTCTTGGGAATATATAAACATGAGTGGTATCTCCTCAGGACTGTCTTCTCACTAAATTTATATAAAAAAGGATTCTAGGCTAGTACGCCCACCTCAATGCAGAGTGAACCCAAACATAAGAGTTATTGTGAAGGAAGAGATTCAGAAAATTTTGGAAGCAGGTTTCATCTATCCTATTTCAGACACTGAGTGCGTTTCTCCATTGGTGATCCTAACCATGAAGAAAGAAAAATGGATAATTTGTGTAGATTATAGAGAATTGAATAAACTAACACAAAAATACCACTTCCCTTTACCATTTATCGATAAAGTCTTACATAGCCTGTCCAGTAAAAGAATTTTTTCTTTCCTATATGTTTTAGCAGATATAATCAAATCCAGATTTCCCTTGAAGATCAAGATAAAACCACCTTCACTTGTCCTTGGGGAACCTTTTCATATAGGGTGCTTCCTTTTGGGTTATGTAATGCACCAGCTACATTTCAGCGAGTTGTAATTGGAATCTTTTATGACATGGTAAATGAATGCATGGAGATATTTATTGATGATTTCACTCTATATAGTAGCATTTTTTACAAAGCTTTCAGAAATATGGAAAATTTTTTAGAATGCTGTGAACAAATCCACCTATCCCTGAGTACTGAAAAGTGTCATATGATGATGAGTGAGGGTATAGTTCTTGGGAATTTTATCTCTACTGTAGGAATCCAAGTAGATCTAGCTAAATTAAAGGTAATTGCAAACATTCCTACTCCTAGATTGCAGAAAGAGGTATGTATTTTTCTTGGACATGCTGGATACTATAGACGATTTATAAAAAAAATCTAAATTGGAATCTACTTTATTGACTTTATTAATGAAGGATGCACAATTGTTTTTAGATAGGTTAATGCGAGACAATGTTTGCGGAACTGAAGAAAATGTTTTCTGCAACACCTATCCTAAGAGGGCCTAATTGGGCCTTTCCTTTGCACATCTCTTCGGATGCTTTAGATAATGATATTGGAGCATTTTTGGGACAGAAGGAAGGTGACATCCCATGTACTATCTATTATCTTAGAAAGAATCTCTCCCCTACTAAACTAAACCACACAGTGACAAAAAAATTCCTTTCTATTGTTTATGCCATTAATAAATTCAAACATTACATTACTAAGTATTCTACTTTTATGCATAGTGATCACTCGACTATTAAATATTTAATGAATAAACCTATTACTAATGCTCAAGTGACTAGGTGGGTTTTTTTGTTACAAGAATCTGATATAACCATTATTGATAGACCATCTTACATCTGCTCTCATCCGAGAGAATGCGACTACGACATTGCTATTATCATTTAAGTGGGGATCTAATCCCCATGAACGCAAACAATAAAAATGCATTGAACTAGAATACATATATAGATGCAATATAAAATGGAAAAAAAATATATTCGTTCAACACATTAATCAAGTTCGTCATAGTTCTTTAAAATAAATACAATTGCAGAGATTAAAAATAAGAGATACTTATCTTGAGAGGAAGCTTGCACTAGTAAAAAATGAGAAATTAATGACTAAAATCATGGTATAAATGACTATTTTTGAGTCAGTGACTAATAGTAGCTAATTTCCACTATCTTATAGCTAGTCGTATTTCAGTTCTACCATTAATAGCCTGATTTATTAGTCATTGATTTTGTCATTGATAGTCAATGATTTAGTCATTGATAGTCAATTATTTAGTCATTGATTTAGTCACTGATTTAGTCACTGATTTCATAATTGATTGCAGTAATTAATGACTAAATATATGACTAAATAAACTACTAGATGATAATATATTAATGACTAAGCTAAATATGACTAAACGTTAGTCATGTTATAAGATATGAAAAATTATCTACTATACTCATATATATGGAAATTTAGTCATTTTTGTAGTCAGCAAGTTATGATAGGGTATAGAGGAATTGAACCACCAACCTCCTCCCTATAAGTAGGCAGGTGCTCTACCATTGAGCTGGCACCATGTAAGAAGTTGTTATTGCTTGATAATGATAATATTCAAACAAATTTTTCATCATTCAAGCATACAAAGTAATGATTATGAAGTTACTACAGATCCATAATAGCTTACCCTATACTTGAAATACTTGAATAAATAGTTTGCAAACTTAATAAATGCATTTGAAATACTTGAACGACTATTACAAGGTAAGACTTTATGTATCTATAGTAACTCAATAATCATTATTTTGTATGTTAACTCATCACATTCTACACAAACAAATATTTTCAATGATAACCAATCCAAGCATTAATGTGTTTGACAATCCAATCTCCCCCTTGAGTAAACAATTTAATTGAAATGTTATAGCTACTCGCCATGAAATGATCAAGTTTTTAAACTTCCAAGCTATCCCCAACAAATTATTTCAACCAAAATCCAACAAATACAAAAATTATATAAGAATACTCACATAAAATATTGGCATGATTTTGTTATTTGAGTGCCACTCTAAGTAATATTTCTTAAAATCAAATGATACTAACATAACTATTTCCAAATCCAACATATATAGCAAAAAAATGTAGAAGAAATACTTCAAAGAATATGAGGGGAAGATATTGGAATGCTTGTACTATTTCAGTGCCACTATAAGCAATATTTCTTGCAATGAAAGGATATGAATAAGATTGATTTCATTTCACAACAAAAACGTTTTCATAAGATCATAACCATTAATGTTATGAAGCTTTTGTGGGGAGTGATTTCCCCATATAAAGGGATTGATGTCACAATTATCTATAGGAAGAAAGGTAAGTACAGCCAAGGTCAAGAGATTCCATGAGCAAAAATTTCTTGAATTAACCCCACAATCACCCAAAGTTATGTTTGAAAAGGAAATGCACCATTCACAAGGAAAACACGGGATTGTATTTTCTGCCTAAAACATTTTGCAATAATGTGTTGGTTGGTTGAAGAATTTCTTCAAACACATTGTCTAGTTGCATGGGAGGCTACATTCTTAACCAATACAAGCAAAATTTATTCATCCATGAGATCACTTGCTTACTGGTTTGTATTGTAGGAATTATGTGCTATGATTTGTCCCCATGAAATCAATTTCTTAATGGTTTACTTGTAGAAATTATGGCGATGACTTTACCCATGAAAATATTTGTCTCGTACAAGAATTAGAAAACATAAAGTCATTAATGCCCAAGAACAAAAATTATGAATGAACTTCTTGGAGCAAGAAAAGCGATGAACTTGTCATATTCTTGGCCTAATATGAACCCAAAACTTGTTATGAAACAATTTTCCAAAGTAATACAAAAACAATTATCATATTCTTTTGTACAAATCAAATCAAATTTTCAAAGTCTTACAACAAACATTTAATATTTTCCATTACCAATTGGTTTACTAATTAGAATTCCTTCTTCATAGACCTTCCTCATGAAGCCATAAACACTTGCAAAAGTAATGTTTTACAGTAAATAACTCATTACTAACCATTGTACACACATAAAACCCAAGAGTAGTAAAGTAGAAGGACAACATTCTGAAAAACTCAAGGAGCTATCCAAGTCTATACATATCTCTATTGAGAACTTGTTCTCCATTTCCACCGCACTACTTTACCCTCAAACAAATCAATCTGGTTTATTTTGACATCTCGTCCCTTTCCAAACTATTGCTATGTCAAATTTACAGGTTCATTCCTAACAAAGGAAATTGTGCATAAATGGAAAGGAAAATAATAAAATATTACAGATAAACAACTACTTGAATGTATTCATGATGAGTGATGTTTCCCTGTCGTAAAGTTGAATTGAACCCTGCATATTGCATGATGATTCAATAACACATATTTAACATGCATAAGATATGTGATTCAATTACAACTAAAATAAACATTATTTCATTTCAAAAAAAAATATCTGTCTGATTAGAGTCTGTACCGATGTAAGTTTTAGCGGCTTCTATGATATCCTTGGATTTGTCTTCATCTCCAGATATTTCTTTTAATTTAGGTAAAGAGTTAGCTGATAAATTGGACTTATCCTTCACAATATTTTCCACCCATGGATATATATAGTTGTCATTAATAATCTTAACTAGCTCAAGAAAATTCCACGAATACCATTCCCTCAAGATAAATTACTAATTCATTAATGATAAACCTAGAGAATCATCACATAGGGCATGAAATGAGAAATAATCGCATAATTAACTATAAAAATACACATCCATCCACAGTATCTATATTGACCAAAGAAAAACCTTATCATACTGGCCTAAAAGCAACAAATACAATTTTCCTGCGTCTATATTATGAAAGCTCCAGAAAACAAATAGAACTATACATTCCTGACCACTAGATACAATTATACAAACCCTTTTTATGAATGTCTACGATGAATGGATTACAATAAGATCAAAACAAACACAACCCTCCAAAAAAATGAAGACATTTTACATAAATAAAGACACGAAGAAAATTTTGGTTTAACTATGTAGTTGGTTAAATTAACTAAAGTGATTTACCTCATGGAGATGCACATGACTACACATTACACTCTAGTCTGTACCCTATTTTTTGGCAATTACTAATCCTATAATGGCAGTTATTAAGATTTTAACCCCACATGGTTTTAGCCTAGAATCGAGGTAGTACTAACTACAAGAACATGGATAATCAAGGCCTTAACTACCTCATTATTCTATTGTAAATTTAGTAAGTGCCAAGTATGAAGAGGAACATGAACCAGAGTCATAAATCCATTATTATCAGTTATCTTATAAATTTCCAAGTATTAAGAGGAAACGAAACCAGATATATAAATTTATTATTGTCATTTATCTTATGGACAACTAAAAATGGTATCACCTTGTGAGCTTAGCCAATAATTCCCCCTCCTAAATGTTTAAGACATTGGAATTACATGAATATAAAAACGATGGTGAGGCAAGAATTGAAGACATGCAAATGGACCTTACTTGAAATCTCTATACATATGAATCAATGGAAATAGAAAATCATATTGGTAATCAAATATTTATCATTTGATGAAAGATACCCCACAAACTAACCCATTAGGTATTAGTTGTAAAGGTAATTAGAACTAGTTCATGATTGGTAACCTATTTTGTTACATAGCACTGATTAAATTTATAACTTCCATCATAGTTTCTCTCTATTTGAATCTTATATTATAAATATACACTTTCATTAAGTTTTTTTTCATTTACCAAAATAATTGCAATTTTCCTTTTCAACTGAATATACTTATTATAAATGTTAACGAGATAATACTAGCTATAAAAAATACCATGGGATGATAAGCATTCAAAAACCTAAGTGAATAAACAAATCCTTTTACCTTTCAGTATAAAGATGATTCATGAGTCCTAACTAAATAATTAAAAGACACTTATAGGAAATTGACCTCAACTTGACTGTTGTTAGAATTGACCCTGACTGAACTATCTTAAATGTTGTTTCATATAAAAACCCAAAAAAAGTAAAAACAATACTAAGTTTAAATTTCCAATAGCTTACACTCATGTAGAAGGTGTTGATTTCCTCGTCCAAGGTATCGAGAAGACTAATAGCCTATATAACCATGTTATCCACTATATTGACATTGAATTTCACTTTAGATCTATTGTAGTTGTGTTGAAGACCCAATTGAGCCTTCTCCAAGTATATATGATTCAAGATATGTGATTCAATTACAACTAGAATAAACATTATTTCATTTCAATAAACCAATATCTATCTAATTAGAGTCTGTACCCATAGAAGCTTTAGAAGCTTCTATGATATCCTAAGTTAATAAACAAATCCTTTTACCCTTCAGTATAAATAAGATTCATGAGTCCTAACTAAATAATCTAAAGACACTTATGGGGAATTGACCTCAACTTGACAGTTGTTAAAATTGACCCTGATTGAGCTATCTTAAATGTTGTTTCATATAAAACCACCAAAAAAGTAAAAACACTACTAAGTTTAAAGTTGCAACATCTTACTCTCATGCAAAAGGTGTCGATGGCCTTGTCCAAGGTATCGAGAAGACTTATATCCTATATAACTAGGTTATCCACTCTATTGACATTGAATTTCACATTGGCTCTGTTGTAGTTGTGCCTAAGACCCAATTGAGCCTTCTCCAAGTCTATGTGATTCAATATATGTGATTCCATTACAACTGAAATAAACATTATTTCATTTCAATAGACAAGTATCTATCTGATTAGAGTGTGTACCCATGCAGTCTTTAGTAGCTTTTATGGTATCCTTGGCCTTGTCTTCATCTCCAATTATTTCTATTAATTCAGGTAAAGATTCAGCCGATAAAGTAGACTTATCCTTCACAAACGTTGCCACCTGTGCATATATATAGTTGTCATTAATAATCTTAACCAGCTTAGGAAAATGCCACGAATACCATTCCTTGTAGATAAATTACTAATTGATTAATGCTTAAGCTAGAGAATCATCAAATAGGGAATGCAACAAGAAATAATGGGATAATTAACTATAAAAATACACATCCAAAGAAACACCTTATCATACTGGCCTGCAAGCAACACATAAAATTTTCTTGGGTCCCTATTATGAAAGTTCCAGCTGACAAAAAGAACCATACATTCATGACCACTACAGACAATTATACAAACCCTTTTTATGAATGTCTACAGTGAATGGATTACAATAATATCAAAACAAACATAGCCCTAAAAAAAATTAAGAATCTTTACATAAATAAAGATACGGAAAACATTTTGGTTTAACTATGTAATTGGTTAAAATAACTAAAGTGATCTACCTCATGGAGATGCACATGACTACAAATTACACTCTAGTATGTACCTTGTTTTTGGACAATTACTAGTCCTAGAATGTCAGTTATCAAGATTTTACCCACACATGGTTTCAGCCTAGAATCTAGGTAGTACTTACTACAAGAACATGGATAATCAAGGCCTTAACGACCTTTTCAGTCTATTGTAAAGTTAGTAAGTGCCAAGTATGAAGACAAAATTGAACTGGAGACATAAACCTATTATTATCAGCGATCTTATGAAGTGCCAAGTATTAAGAGAAAACTGAAATAGAGATATAAATCTGTTATTATCAGCTATCTTATGAACAACTCAAAATGGAATCACCTTGTGAGCTTAGCCAATAAATTCCCCTCCTGAATGTTTAAGAGGTTGGCATTACACGAAGATAAAAATGATGGTGAGGCAAGAATTGGAGAGATGCAAATGAACCTTACTTGAAATGTCTTTCCATGTGAATCAATGGAAATAGAAAAGCATATTCAATAATCAAATATTTATCATTTGATGAAAGATACCCCACAAACTAACCCATCAGGTATTAGTTGTAAAGATAATTAGAACTAGTTCATGATTGGTAACCCATTTTGTTACATAAAACTGATTCAATTTATAACTTCCATCACAGTTTTTCTCTATTTGAATCTTATAATTTAAATATTCACTTTAATTATGTTTTTTTCATTTATCAAAATAATTGCAGTTTTCCTTTTCAAGTGAATATACTTATTTCAAATGTTAAAGAGATAATACTAGCTATAACAATCCCATTGGATGATAAGCATTCAAAATCTAAGTTAATAAACAAATCCTTTTACCTTTTATTATAAATATGATTCATGAGTCCTAACTAAATAATTAAAAGACACTTATGGGAAATTGACCTCAACTTGATAGCTGTTAGAATTGACCCTGACTAAACTATCTTAAATGTTGTTTCATATAAAACCTCCAAAAAATAAAAACAATGTACTAAGCTTAAACTTGCAATACCTCAATCTCATGTAGAAGGTGTTGACGTCCTTGTCCAAGGTATCGAGAAGTCTAATAGCCTGTATAACCATGTCATCCATGCTATTGACATTGAATTTCACATTGGCTTTGTTGTCGCTATGCCCAAGTTCCAATTGAGCCTTCTCGAATTCTATGTGATTCAATTAAAACTGAAATAAACATTATTTCATTTCAATAAACAAGTATCTATCTGATTAGAGTCTATACTGATGGAAGCTTTAGTAGCTTCTGTGATATCCTTGGCTTTGTCTTCATCTCTAGTTATTTCTATTAATTTAGGTAAAGAGTAAGTGGATAAAGTGGACTTACCCTTTAAAAACTTTGCCACCCATGCATAGATATAGTTGTCATTAATAATCTTAACCATCTAGAGAAAATGCCATGAATACCATTCCCTACAAATAAATTACTAATTAATTAATGATGAAGTTGTTCGGGTACACAGAGTACTACCAAACGACCGAACCCCTTAAGCAATCACTTCACACAAATAGATGATAGATCAACACACCGATGTTTTTCATGTGGTTAAAAGCCTTGAGAGGGAAACAGTCCATGGCCCCATCCAAATAGCTACTTGGAGCAATTTATTATGCAAAAGAAAGAAAGTTACATGAGCTTCTCATAATCAATCAATTAGCCAAGGACCCTCTATGCTCTTTAAATAGAGATCATAGACCAATCGGGTGTTAAGCCACGGATCAATGGTAGGTATGATCTAAGAGAAGTTGAACTGTCAAATCACTCTATGTCTAGAACATATCATGACCATCAAATTAGAATATTTACAAATGCATACTAATGCATACTAAATAAACACACTTTTATCTAATGGATATATTACACAAGTTGATCTTAACTAACTCCGAAGTGTCTAAATATCCTAACATCCCCCCTTAAGAACAACTTGGGATAGGATTGAAGGATTTACAAAAGTGACACTATTAGGAGAAGGAAGGAGGAATTAGAGCCCATCCCCCCTTACGGACACATTCCTGAACTCCTAAAATAGACTGAAGTTTAGAAAACTTCGCTTCTGTAAGAGACTTGGTGAAGATGTCTGCAACTTGATCATCTGTAGGGAAATATAGCACTTCAATAACACAATCATGAATAAGATTTCTGATGAAGTGCATGTGTAGGTCAATGTGTTTGCTGCATTGATGTAGAATTGGATCTTTGGAAAGCTTGATGGCACTTTGATTGTCCCACCAAAGTGGAGTAGGTTGCTGCTGCTCGAATCCAAACTCTGAAACGATCTGTCGAAGCCATAAAGCTTCCTAAATAGCATTAACTACAGCTTGATATTCTGCTTCCGCTGAAGAAAGAATAAGATCATGTTGTTTCTTACAAGCCCAAGTGACAGGTCCAGATCCTAGACTGAAAACATAACCTGCAAAAGACTTTCGATCATTAGGATCATCGGCCCAATTTGAATCAGTGAAACCAACCAACAAATGTTTCCCCCCTATATTGTAATGAATCCCAAACTGAATTTTACCTCGAATATATGGAAGTATTATTTTTGCTGCTTTCCAGTGAATTTCATGAGGATTTTGCATATAATGGACAACACAACCAACAACAAAGGAAAGGTCAGGATGGGAATGAGTCAAGTATAAAAGACTAGCAACAAGCTGACAATAGAAGGTGGCGTCTACTTCATGGGAAGTACAAGTGGCATAAATTTTGACTCTAGACTGGAAGGGAGAAGGGGTTGGTTTACAATCTTCCATGTGGAAGCGACGAAGAAGGTCACAAGCATACTTAGACTGGGAAAGAAAGATTCCTTCTTTGGTTTGCAAGACTTGGAGACCAAGAAAATAATGCAAATGTCCTAAGTATGACATTTCAAAATTTTGCTTAAGACTGGATTCCACATGGGTTATAATTTTAGGGTCACTACCAATAAGGATAAGATCATCAACATAAAGAACAAGTATGATGAGATGGTTTCCTACTTTCTTGGTATAGACATTCGGGTCAGAATGGCATCTAGAAAAACTAGTGTCAAGGAGAAAGCTATCCATTTTGGCATATGAAGCTCTAGGAGCTTGCTTAAGGCCATATAAGGATTTCTTCAGGAGACAAACAAGGCTAGAGTTATTCTGAACATATCCAAAAGGTTGTTCCATGTAAATTTCCTCATGTAAATCACCATGTAAGAAGGTAGACTTGACATCCATTTGATGGACTTCCCAGTTATGTAAGGCTGCAAGGGAAAGTACAAGGAAGATGGAGTTCATTTTTTCTATAGGGGCAAAGGTTTCATTGTAGTCAATCCCTTCAACTTGGGAAAAACCTTTGGCAACTAAACTTGAATTAAGTCTTTTAACACTTCCTTCTGATGCATACTTAGTTCTGTAAACCCATTTACATCTGACAAGTTTTCTTCCTTTTGGAAGAGGAACAAGATCCCAAGTATCGTTCACCATTAAGGAACAATATTCTTCATCCATAGTTGCATCCCAATTTGAATTTCCTGAAGCTTCTGCAAAAGTTTCTGGATCATGATTCTCAAAAACTTGAGCCAAAAGAGAAGAGGCTTGCTGAAAATGAGAACATGTTCGACGTTGATCTCGAGGATCACCAGTAAGATCACCAGCTACTTCACATGTTGAACGGACCCATCGAGGAAGTATTGGTGCTGGTGCAATTGGAGGAACATGAGTAGGTGGAGGTGGATTTTCATATTCACTGTCATCATTAGAAACTGGAGTGGGAAAACTATCAAGGAAGCTGGAAGAAGAAGAAGAAAAAGGAACAATCGTCGAATCAGGCTTGCAGGCCAAGATATTTTCATCAAATTTAACATCTCTTCTAATGATTATATTGTGAGAATGTGGATGAAGAAGTCTATAACCTTTTACATCTTCAGAATATCCAACAGATATGCACTTTTCACTTTCAGGATACAATGCTTTCCATTTTTCATCTCGAATGTGAGTCCATGCTTCACAACCAAACACATGAAAGTGACTTACATCTGGTTTAATTTTACTCCATGCTTCTTCTGGTTTCATACCCTGTAAAACTTTAGTGGGTGTGCGATTAACTATGTAATTTGCACAATTTATGGCCTCAGCACAATATTGAAGACTTAGTCCCTTAGATTTGATCATACAATTAGCCAATTCTTTTAAAGTGCGGTTCTTTTGTTCAACTACACCATTTTGTTGTGGTGTATATGGATCAATGTGCTGTTCTTGGATTCCTTGTTCAGTGCAAAAAGTAGTGAACTTGTTTTTAACATATTCTCTTCCATTGTCAGATCTTAACTTAATAATTTGATGACCAGATTGTTTTTCAACAAGGGCATTGTAGGCCAAGAACATGTTAAATACTTCGCTCTTAAGTTTTAGGAAGTAAACCCAAGTGCGTATGGAGTATTCATCAATGAAGGTTAAGAAATATTTGAAACTAGAAAATGAATAAGATGGAAGAGGACCACACAAGTCACTATCCACAAGCTCTAAAGGAACCGAGGCGTGCCAAGAGGCACATTTGTCAAAACTGTCCCGATGATGTTTTTCAAGTACACAACCGGAACAAACACCATCCTTGCAAGATACCATTGGAAGACCACTCACCATATTGTCTTTACATAGTTGTTGAGGATTTTTAAAATCCTTGATTACAACTTGGTGAGGTGTAAATGTCACAATTTTACCTTCACCTGAATGAGTAATTAGATAGACTAATAACAAATTGCAGAAAATTTTTGGAACACATAGTACATCACTGAAATGACCATTTTATACTAGAACTGTTCCAGATCCTACAACACTTAGCGATCTATCATCACCAACAAATATTTGTTTGGTGTTACATTCATGCATAGTAGAAAAGATGACTTTATCCTTAGCCATATGATAAGATGCTCCAGAATCAATGAGCCATTCAATTGAAGTAGAAGAAGAAGATGCAGTATAAGAGTAACCAGAAGCACAAAGAGCATGTCCATGAGAGTTAGATTCTGAAGGCGAATCTAGGCTGATGTTGTGCTTCTTCATTGCTACTTCCAAGGCTGCCATCTTCTTATAACATTTAGATTCATCATGATTATCTTTCCCACAAAAATTGCAATGACGCTCAGTCTTCTTTCCTTTTTGCTTGAATCCTTTGTCATTTTTTAAAGGAGGAGCTGACTAAGAGGGTTTGGGACCCTTGTTGTTTGGTTTATTATTGCAAAAATTATTTTTCTTGGGAGGCTTGGAATTTTATTTCTGTTGGGACAATAAGGCTTTCCCAGATGTATCTGCATTGTTAATTATTCCAAGATGAATGAGTTTATCTTGCTCTCTAATTAAGGAATCAAAAAAGGATTCAAGGCTAGGATATTGATAGCTAGTTGCAGTCAATGATTCTTTCATGGAGTAGAATGTAGATACAAAAAAGAATATGTAGATCCAAGTTTTGAAAGAATATGATAAATACACTATTTGTCTTCTTTCTTAATCTTGCATTCAGCACATAATAGTCTAAGAGTTTTATACTTAGATAAATAGTCTTGAATGTATGAAAAATCATTTGGATTCAAGGAAAACAACTCATTCTCAAGTTGATGACCCCGAATTTCATTGTGTTTACCAACCATAGATTCCAACTTTTCCCAAGCGAGATTAGGTTCATCAATTCCACATATGTGGAATTGCAAATCAGTAGAGATTGGCATCCCAATCAATCTACAAGCGTCATCACATCGATTTGCCCATTTAATTTTATTATCATCATTAGTGGGTTTTGTTTCTTTCCCTGAGGTTATCCTGAAAAGTCCCCTACTTCGTAGAACATCCTTCATATGAGATTTCGATGAGAAATAGTTAGAGCTTGTAAGTATAATATCACAAGGGGTAGCCATACTATAAAATAATGGCTGAAAGAACAGAAACTAACTATCTGGATGGAAGGAGCTCAAAAAAATGTGGCACTTAAAACTGATTCTGGATGATGAAGTTATTCTTGATCAAATAAAATGTTGAAGATGTCCCCAATAGTGACGTGGTAGATATTAACTTGACCAACTAAAAAAAGAAGCCCCCTCTTCCCAAGATCAACCTTTGACAATCACTTTTACAATAAAGTTGCTTTGAAGTGAATTACTTTTGTAGAATAAGTGATGTTCACTTTTATAATAATGTGACTTTTAAATAGTGCGGCAATAAATTAAAAGACTTAAGTGACTCACTTTTATTTTATTTTATTTATGTGAGATGCACTTTTACAATAAAGTAACTTGAAAATAGAAATTGCATGCACTAAAAAGTAGGTTGATAAGACTTGAACTCAAGACTTATCAAGGTGTAAAGCAACTTTGGACCAAGTGAGCTAAGTTTAAAAGGTACATAGTACTCTTCTCTCTCATTTTCTGTGCTTGCTTTCATTTCTTGCAAATCACAAAAAAAAAAAAAAACTGTTTCCACACAATGGGGTTAGATATTGGTTAGCTTACCCGGAAAGTCTACGTTTTCAAGTTTTCTCACTTTTTTTTATTTTTTGTGATCGCACAAGGTGCACGGAAAAAAGCATATGTAGCCGAGAAGATAAGAAAAAAAACTTTCGCTTACTGTTTCTGATTCGCCGTGATCGTACAACGTGCACGGAAAAGAGAATATGCAGTCAAGGAAAACAACAGTTTGAGACTAGGGTACCAAACATAAAATATCTAATAATAAATTGATAAAATATGAGAGATTTAAAAAAAAAAAATCCGTCACTGTAACATTATACCTTCAGATTTGCTGAAATGGGTGTTTCTGAAGCAAACAAAAAACTGTTTTTGGTCAAACAAAAACTATTTGCCAATGGAAACAGTGCTTTGGATGCAATGGAACAGCTCCAATAGGAAAAGAATGTACAAAAAATACAGAACCAGAAACCCTTTCAAAGTTTCGGCAACACCGGCTCCAGATCTTGATCAAAACTGAAAGTAGCTCTTCATAAAAGCTCTGATACCATGATTGGGTACATAGGGTACTCCCAAAATATAGAACACCTTTAGAAACCACTTCACACAAATATATCACAGATCAACACATCGATGTTTTTCATGTGGTTAAAACCCTCGAGAGGGAAACAGTCCATGGCCCCAACCAAATAGCTACTTGGAGCAATTTATTATGCAAAAAAAAGAAAGTTACATGAGCTTCTCATAATCGATCAACTAGCCAAGGACCCTCTATTCTCTTTAAATAGAAATCATAGACCAATCAGGTGTTAAGCCACAAATCAATGGTAGGTATGATATAACAGAAGTTGAACCATCGGATCACTCTTTTTCTAGAACATATCGTGACCGTCAGATTAGAATATTTACAAATGCATACTAATGCATACTAAAGAAACACACTTTTACCTAACGGATATATTACACAAGTTGATATTAACTAACCCCTAAGTGTCAACTTTTCCAAGTAAAATCTAGAAGTAAACAAGTAAAACCTAGAAGTATATATGAGGTGACAACAGCTTAAGGAACCTGTTCCTCCCAACGAACTCCTGGGAAAGAGCTAGACTGCTATTCTCAGGACCCCCGAGCTTGTCTCCTGGTCCATGCGGTAGAAGTACTGGGTGAGAGATGTAGTCTAGAAATACTCTGCAACTCCACTGAGTTTTCAACAGTAACTCAGTTCTTCTTACAACAGTATGAACTTAGCTTAGAATGGCTGCACTAGTTAATGTCTTCAACACTTTTCCACTCAAATTTACTTCAATTAGTCCCCTCCATCGAATTCTCTTGTGCACTTCATTCAATCAGAATGATCACAAATCCAGAATGAGCATCCTCAGTTGTCTTCAATGGGAAGTTTTATTAGCATGCCTGGGTATTTTGGGTCAGTTTTTACTTAATGAGCCACCTACTCTTGTTCCACTTTCTTAGGGAACCATGACCACAAAAATGGGGAAGTTTCCATCTGCAACAACTAGAAGTAGTTTGAGGATGCTGCCACATGTCAATCTTCTCTCAACCCATCCTCCTCCATCAAGTGACCAGTAAAACACTCATTTAACAACTTCCCTAAGCTGTTGTCTCATATTTCATTTATTTATTAATAAAATATTATGAAATTACATTAAATTATCTGTGACCCCACTTGGTCATTAATTACAAACTTTAACATAAAATATGACATAATGTTTCTTAAAACATAAAATTGTTTTGCAAATTGGGGCATGTGACACTATGACCCCAACTATCTACTTAACATAGTTGGAAAATTCTCCACTCAGAAGCACTGAATTTGTTCATTAGCTATGAGGAAAGTCTGTCCATGAAATATTTAATCAAACCCCAACAAGATCGAAAGCCTTACCCAAATCCGAGATAAGCACTGTGTATAAAGGATCTTCATATGATGATCGATCTAATGAGTGTCAACTGGAAAACACAACCCATTAAGCCCTAAAACTATTAGGACCATGACTAAGGACCTTTAGAACATTGATCCATGGGGTGACCTAATGGAACTAGTTATATTTAATCTAAATACCAACTGCTTCAACAATAAATGTAATGGGGATTTACATGTATCCAAGAACAATAAAAAATAACAAAACTCTATGAACAAAATATTTCAGAAGACATACAGAGACTCTAATATTAAAAACCAGTATAAATACTATACGCATGCTCATATTTCTTCTCAAACTCTCTTGTAAGATGACGCTTCATAAAGTTTGTCTTCCCCGATTCCCAACATTTCTAATAGTCAATTTAACCGATTTAAACAAAAAAAAAAACAAAACTAAATATAAAAATTATTTAAATCGCACCATTTCCTTCTTCGTCGACAATAACGAGCTTAAAGGTTGAAAAATAAGCATGGTGACTAGGTAGAGCCTGAATATAAAAGAACCCCAGATAGATAATCAAAAAATAAACATACCATGTTTTTAGAATTCAAACCAGCAAAAAAGGGTTTAAAGAGAAACATAATGAGCCAGAAAGATCTGTGGTGTACAATTTAACACGATTAGGAGCTCTTCAAATATCAAATTGAAAGATGAAACCACTGAGGCCAAGACCCTTACAGTATGAGGAAAACAAAACTCACACGACAAGTATCCAGAGCGCCAACGAAGAAGGTCCTAAATATTAGGTGCCAATTCCAGTGCATCGCATTGCAAAAAATATCGACCCAATATTTTATATTCTTTTGTTAATGCTGAAACTTAACAATTCCTAGTTCCATACCCCACTGAGGCCTTACTGAATTTCATGAACTCAGAGATACCCATCTTTTGCATACATATTTTTGCGCTCCTTGCATTTTTTGTGTCTCTTAGGATACCCTCCTGTAATGTATTCTTGCATAGTTTTGGTATATGAAAAATCTAAGATTAACTTCAATTTTTGGATGCCCTCGAAGATTTCCAGTGGAAGTGTTGGGAAGCATTGAGGGCCATCACTGGAATTGTTGCAATGGGTGGTTGGTTCAATTTCTCACATTGAATTTCCCAAATTTCCAAATATATCGTTTCTACTTCAATGTGTACATCTCCACCACACAAGTTAGCAAGCATAATAAACATTGGAACTCAAAATTTTGATATTTATTTAATTAAATAAATCTCTATGAGTTAATGAAAATATAGATTTTTTTAATATGATTTAATTAAATAAATAGTTATAATTTAATTATGAAATAAATGTATTAAATTAATTGATAACAATTTTAAAAAAATGCATAAATATGATTAAAATTCGTCGTTGTGAATCCATTCCCCCATAGCACAAGCAAATATTGCATTATATACATGAATACCCACACAAAATAATCTCAAAAACTTCTAGCATGTACTAAATTCCTTCCTTCTGTAATTCAATTTGGATCAAAATCTCATAGCCAAGGCATCTAAGGATCAGTCCACAAGGGAGCTATAAGTAATGAAACTATGAATCTCAGAGAGAGCTAGATCCCGGCTCAGGATGAACGCTGGTGACATGCTTAACACATGCAAGTCAGATGGGAAGTGGTGTTTCCAGTGGTGAATAGGTTATCCCCTAGATTGTTTTTCGTGCTTCTGGATTGCAAGGATATTTGAGCCATTTCATCTCCACCAAATCCACAACAACAACAACAAAAAACCACAAATAAAATAAAAACACAATAGGTAATCAAGAAAACATAGAAGGAAAAAACCTGAAGGTCTAAATATTGCTTCCATTATGGAGGCACAGTGGATACTCAACCTGAACCTTAATACCAATATTTGATAGTTTCAATTTCTGTCCATCGACACCAATCTCATCACCATGTTTAGAATTTCCTGAATCAACTCCATTTACTCTTTTTAGAGATGCGTGTTAAAGTATCTTCTTAGATCAAGACGGATTATTTATAAATCTAGTCCTCTTAGCCTAAGTCTTCAACACAGTAGGGTAGGGTTGTGATTCGTATACTGGGGGAAAGGGTTCCATTATTAGTGGCCATGAACTCGCCCTGTTATTTCCCTATTGTGTAAATTCTCTGATCCATTCTTAGCTCCTCTTGTTCGCATTGACGCCATTGCCCTCAATAATCCAGAAACTGAATGAAGCTTCATTTCATTGCATAAAAACCCCTCGACTAGGATTTGCAATAGGGAATCTACCTTTATCTAGGGTATATCCTTCTGGTCTGTGGCAGCATCAGCGTTTGTGTTCTATAGGTTATGTTGAAATGCAAGTGTAATACATGAATCAAAATGGCCATGTAGAATCACCATTGGTATAGACATATTGGTGTTGAGCCCTAAAATTATTTTAAGGCATATTATGATTTTTAAGTATTTTCAATAATATAAATAATATATAGAAATATTAAACAATGTTAATCTCAACTTGTCATTACTTTCATTTTTTAAGGTATTTGGTTTTGTAGGAAAAAAATGACTAGCCAACAAAACAAAAAATTAAATTTTTAAAGATATGTCTCCAATAATTTACATAAACCTAATAAATGTGCTCCACGCCAAGATAATTTCTTGAATATACCCCAAGTCAACACCTTGTTATATACTTCCATCCACTACAACAATTTGGTTTTTAGTGGAGTCGTGTGTTTTCACAGCGAAATACACCACTTTCTCTACTTCTTAGTCCTCATTCAAGAACATGGCCTTGTATTGATGGCTTGTAGTATAATCTCTAGTATGTTTCCATGACTAGACAAAGGTATCTTCCTCCTCCTTTAAGTAAATGAAACTCAATTTCAACTTGTCAATAAAAGTGTTTCATTTTTTAGCTTCATGTCTATCTAAACCCAACAAACCATCTTCAATATATCACCCATCTTTCCACAAATGATCTATGTTTGAGGCTTAAAAATATAAAAAAATACACATTATATGCATGTTATTATTCCATGTTTTATGGCTATATAATAACTCAACTAGTTCAACAAAAATTGGGTCACATTTCCTTTAAAACTAAAAAGTTTGACATATATTATCTATAAATAATAATAAGTACACCACATAAAAATACAAAATCAATCCCAAAGTGTGAAAAAATAAATTAATAATACTAAGGGTATCTACATACAATGCTTGTTCATTTTCCTTGTTCCCTCCAGACATAGTATCAAAAATGAAAAAATACAAATGGGGAGAAAAGGCGCATACAACCATAAATAAATATTCTAAAATGAATCATATCCAAGCCCCTAATCCCAAATATCCTAACCCCATAACCCTTAAAGTGCCTAACCCCGAATCCCTTAAACCGTAATCCCCTATACCCCTAAGATTCTAATCCACCTAAATGTAACCCCCTAACCCTAGCTGACCCCCTAACCCATAAATCCCCTAACCGCTAAATCTCTTGATGTGACCATAGTGACAATCTATGTATTTTATGCACATATATACTAATCACCTAGCATAAACAATTAACAACTAACATCTCATGTAACTAACAAAAACAATTAAGTCTTATGCTAATATATGTATTCAATGCACCTACGAAATTTGCATGGACAATTCATGATCCACCATAACACATCATTTAATGAAAAATATGAAACTTCGTAGTCAACATAAAAAGGAAAATGAATAGGAAAATAACAAGGACAATTTCATTCTGATAAGACAACCATTTTTTCTTCAAGAAGCATAAAGGGCATTTCCTCTCATAGAATTTCCCCCTATGTTATAATGCATGTATTTCATTTTATAGATATTATGCGTCTATTAGTCTCAATAGAAGAAGAATATTTACATTTGCATTAAAAATTTATTTAGTGTGTCAAACTCAACATTGCATGTCCTCCAAGCACTTATGAATCTTGATACGATTATAGTTTTGAGTTGAGAACAAGAACTCGATGTTATTGATGAATATTAAACATCCGATCAACAATGATGAAGTGTTCCATTTTTCTCCTCCTTTATCCAAACATATGGAGAATCAATGGCTTTGGTTTTAAAAATTAGGATTAATATAAAATTTAATTAATTTTTGCTTTATATAAATATAATAATTTAGATTTTATATAAACGTAATATTTATTATTATTATATAATATTTGTTTCAATGATATTTTTTGTTATAGTAGTATATATAATAAAATTGCAGGATCGATGACATTGGTTGAGAAGAGTTGTGCACATCATGAATCAGGTGGGTGGTGGCATCACATGCAAAATTTAGCTGGCCACTAATTCATAAAGGAGTTTTAGCTTGATAAGGATAAGGAGAGGTCATCACTGCATTATACGTATCATATTCTATGAGGTCAAGCCTGTAAGAGGTCTAGGAATAAAAATATTTACCTGACACTTCGAGATGGGGTCGTGCCTCTACCTTTACCGCATATGGATCCGAGACTGGTTTTAGTTCAGCAACCGAGTTTAATTATAATTGAGTCTTTGATTGGTTAAAATAGTGTTCTTGGTGCTTCCAATGGTTTAATTTATATTATTGGATCAACTGCTACGACTTTTATAGGAATGAGCCTGGTGAAGCTACGTTGACTGGTGCATCTAGTTTGATGGTCATAGATCATGATAGTTATATTGAAGTTAGAAAAACACCTTAGTATGGGACCTGGTACTCTTACATTGAAGGATCAACAACTAGCTATGATGCTTCTAGGTATTGATATGGCGGTATTGGTTCTAGTACCTAATCCTTAATTGTAGAAACCTAATTTTCCTTCAGAACACGCTTAACTGTTTGCTTCAATGGTGCAGTAGGGATAAAGATGGTCAATAACAAATTCGTGTAATTTCTTTGTTGTATATCTTATTATTGAGGTGCATGGAACCAATATTCCTAATAGAAAGTAGACAATTTACAAAATTTACAAAATTGTAACACTTCATTGTCACAATTACAATTTTTCATGACACAATTAAAAATGACTAAGATAAATGACCAATTCATATTCTTCTAGCTAGTCATTTTTTATGCTGTGACTATATTAGTCATTTATGTTTTTAATTTTTAACTCTGTCACTTATTACCTAGTCATAGTTGTTAATCGGTGACTAAATTAGTCATTAATTTTAGTCGTTTATAGTTGGGTCAATAAAAATTGCTCATATTTAGTAGTAAATCACTTGAAAAACCTGTGGTGACTAGAATTTTTAGTCACCTAGTAGCTAATTCCTCATTTTGTACTAGTGTTGTCACGCAACTAGCTATGTCGCTGCAACATTCCACCAAACCATAGTTGAGTGTGCTAATCAATATCTCAGCCACACTGCCACCCTTGAGTTGGGCATGATTCCCACAAGAAATAAGGGAACTACAACAGGCTCACACATAGCCAAGGACATATCAAATTTCATCCAAGCCAAAACTACATTTGGGTTTATTAGGATGCTAAGGAGGTGGAAAGGTTGAATTTCTAAGTTAGTGAGATCAATAACAAAGCTATCACTAGTACAAAATGAGGAGCTAATGACTAAAAAATTGACTAAAATACAGCTATAAATGAATATTTTTGAGTCAGCGACTAATAGTAGATCATTTCCACTATCTTATAGCTTGAATAACTTAGTCATATTTCACTTATTCATTAATAGGATGAATTATTAGTCATTTACTTAGTCATTGATAGTCATTAATTTACTGAATGATTTAGTCATGGATCTAGTCACTGATTGCAACAATTAATGCCGAAATATATGAATAAATAAATGAAGAAGCTAAATATGAGTAAACCTTATTCATGCTATAATATACGAGATATTAGCTACTAATAGTTGTATATATGTGAATTTAGTCATTTTCGTAGTCACAAATTTATGATAGGGAATTGAGGAATCGAACCACAAACCTCGTGCCTATAATTAGGGAGGTGCTCTACCATTGAGCTAGCACCCTTTAAGAAGTCGTTATTTCTTGATAATGATGATATTCAAACAAATTTTGCATCATTCAACCATACAAAATAATGATCATCAATTTACTAGAGATCCATAATGGCTTACCCTGTACTAGTCATTCAAGTCTTTTTTCCAATTAATAAATTCATTTGAATGAATTGAAGTACTATTACAAGGTAATCCATTATTTATCTATCGTAACTTGATAATCATTTTTTTGTATGCTTGAATGATGAAAAATGAAAAAATCCTAGAAATTTATAGGAATGACAATCATGCATTGAATGTTAAACTATCTACCGAGCCATCTAGACTCATGCCAAGATATCTAAATTTGACTGAAATTTCATAAGTAACATGAATATAGTGGTGGATGATGTCATGGAAAGGAGAATTCTAGATTATATAGAAGCAAAGGATGAGGTAATGGAACAACTCATCACCCAAAATGTATATAGAATAGCAAAAAGAAATATACAACTAATTCCATTTCGCATCAAGAAGAATGGGCATTAAATCGAAGTACTCTTAGCCACTAGATAAATTGAAATGAAATGAGATGAAATATTAGAAACAATACCTTCAAATTTTCTTGCTGACAAGAAGTATGAATACTTATGTCATCATTTTATTCAGAGGTGACTTTAACAACCACTAACCTCCAATCAAGGAAAGAAACCGTGTTCTAATTGAAAGATAAAATAAAATAAAGTTAAATATATACTATGCCAATCACACTATCATTTATACCTTGAAAGATAACTAGAAAATATCCCACAATTGTTCAACCTTGTTGAAAATTCCCACTTGGAATGCCACTGTTTAAACAAAACAAAAATAAATTGAAAACATGAAAGTAGTAATTTACTCTACCTATCTATTGGACACAGAGACCCATAGTTGTACAACATAATTATTCAAGAACATGCAATAAAATTATAAATGGACAAAAATAAGAAAACAATGTGGTTTAGACCTTCCTTTATATACTCAAAAATATATTATGATGGCACTTTGTCTCTTAGAATACAAGTCACTAACAAAACAATGGAAATGCCTAACAAAGAGATAGATAAGTATTTTTAGAGTAGAGTGATACAAATACATACCTCAAGGTATTAATCAAAACAATATATAACTGAGAATGAACTTTCAATCCCATTTCTGCAATAAATGGCAATATTTTAGGACAGTCATACATCAAGCAAATAGAAGGTCCTTTCAAATGTGCATAGGAATCCTTAAGAGAAGATGTTAGTGCCCATTTCCATAAATGGTTTATTTGAATCATAGGTAGATTTATAAAATTGTATATTACCATGACCATATTCCAAACCCAACAGTTCGAATATCCTTGTTCATACCAAAAAAATTATTTCATTTGACATAATGAATTACCTATTTAAAACTAGAGGTTTACATAATTTGAACTCTCAAAAATCAATTCCACCCTAAAGCTAAGAAAAAAATATAAATATGGTGACAATGATGAGGCATTTTCCTCTCTATAGAAGTAGGTTTTATTATTAGAGAAATCCTAGATACCTAATAAGGATATGATTTAATATTGTAATAGTGGCTCACGATATTTGGTCAATATTTGAATAACAGGTAACATAATTAGCTATTATATATTATATTTTTTTAAACATAGTTGTTGTTGTCAGTTTTAGTTGTGTTCTTTTATTCACAAATCCAATACCTACATCATGTTTATCAAAGCAGAGATAACTTGGAGTGCTGAAGAGTCTTGAGTTTGGAAGACAATTTCGGTGGAAGTGTTGAGGTTGGGTATAATTGTACGAGGAAGAGTGTGTGGATTGTGAATGAGTCGATAAGAGAAAAAAATGTAGTTCAATTTGTGTTGACCACTCAAGGGCACTGAATCTATTGACCTATGAGAAAATCATGATAATGACTAGTGGTTTAACTTTCCATGAAAGATGGACATTATTTCACCCTCATAGAGTAGTAAAGTGGTAATTTTTAGCATGTCTATGGGTAAATACAACATCAAAACTACAAAGAAGTAGTAATGTGGGTGAAAGAAACAACTAATCTTCAATTCTAGGAAATTTGTGGATGAAAAGGGCATAAACAAACCTCACATCTTAGTTATGGACCTGATCATATATGTAACAAGTCTCTCTGCATGGAATATGTGAACCATTCATGGATGAATGGTATCCATAAATTAGGATCAAAGGAAGGATGTTTCCATACAAGGGGTCGAAACCTATAACTCACAATGGATCTATACACCAAAAAAGGTTGAAAACCCCTCAAATAGAGGACAACCCATCATAAATCCAAACCATTTAATGCTTCCTTAAATAAGGCCTAAAATTCCCTCTAATGGTGAATGCTACTATGGATAGAAAGATTGAGGTAAATTGTGGCCTAATCATTAGTGAATTCTCTATAGAAATTTTTGGAAAACAAGGTTCTTCCCCATTATTCCTATACTACAATGAATGTGAGACTTTCTCCATTACAGATCAAAAAGAGTTTTCCAAGATAGTATGATGACTTAACTTAAAAATTTATCATGAGTAGTTTCCTTTAAATGGAAGGTAAGGAGTTTCTAACCTCTAAAAAATGGGTATCCATACTAAGGGGACAATTATAAGGAATTTCAAAGTGTGAAGTATCAATCATAGAATGCAAGTTGTCCAACATAGAAGAATACTCTTCATAAATCTCATTCACATCAAACTCCTTTCCCCAGGGAGGCATGATTGCAGACTTTATGTGTTCCCCCTCATTTCACGTAGGTGGCACTGCATAAAATGGTAGCTTTCCTGACCCGTCACAAGCACATCCATAAACATAGTAGTAAATATAAGTACATGCATACCTATAGAAAAAGGTGCAATAAAAAAGGAATGCACAACATGAACTAGGTTAATTTTTACACAATGCAACACTAAAATGAACTCAAATACCTTCATTCCATTCATGTATAATAATCCTAGAAGCTTCTATGTTGTCTACTACACCATCTTTCTTTAGCTTCCCACAAATTGATGCGATATTTTGGAAAAATTCATGAATTGAATTGAACCTAGGAAGCTTGTATAAGGACATCATCTTGTCCAATGGACACAAACTCAAAATATCCTTCACTGAAAATGTGTTCAGATGTAACATTTGATTAGAAATCACATGCACATATCGAATAGATGATACAATTGATTTATTAGCCATGATGATGGAAAGGAAATACAAAAAAAATGATATTAATAGAAGCGAATGAGGTATATGTCCTTCGATAATCAATTCAAATATCGTTGCAATATCTACCACACAGACAACACACACACACATGAAACTAATGTGTTCTTTTTCCTTTCTGCATTAACCATATTAGTATGAGCTTTTTAAATGTGTTTCCAAGGTTCCCTTTTAATGTTCCAATGTGCCATATTACCATATTATTGTTATCATTAAATATGTTCACTTTTTTTAATGTTTCCTAGAATAAGGGAGATGAGACAACTTTCATTTACGGATAATAGCTAGTGACTGTTATCCTCACTTCATGTTTGAAAACTTATATATGAGAGGTTTTACCGTATTTTAGAAGAACAATAAAAGTCAACAATCTTGCATAAAGACTACATATTAAAAGAAATTGACCTTGAGAAGTAGAATATATTTTCCTCAAAAATCCAATTATGATTTTTATACTATATAGAAGTTGTTAAAAAATAAATAAAATGAACTTATTACCAAGAGATATAGGAGCCTCCAATTTTTCAATCCTTTTGCAGTTGCGCAGAGCAATTCTTGCATTAGTGTCACTAGGATTAGCCATCACAACTCCAGGATAGTCTAATAGTTTAACATGCTTGCTTAACTACATTTCTTACATCGCTCTTCTTAAGCCAGGTGTGGTTCCCACCTTGACAACATCTGATCCTTCTATGCTATTTATAAGGCTACATTTACAAACATTAGGAAGCCCCACAACACCAACAGTAATAGATGTCTTCAGATGTAAGACAAGCATACAAAATATGAGCACCACTGTTGTATTGAACAAACAAACATATCACTAAACAAAATCTTAAGAATTTACTAAATCCTGCAACTTGCATCTTTTACTAGTGAAACACAACAAATTCTAAAACACACTTACACATCCGATGATCGGTCTAAAAGAAATGCAAGATCAAAATAGTAGAACTATTTAATCTATACAATAGTGAAAAGGAAAATATCTCATAAAAAATCTTAATGGGCATAAAAAATAATTGATATGAACATACCTCGTGACTCCTAGAATAATTTTTCAGCAAACTTACAAGTGTTTTAGCTCCACGACAATCACTGGTCTACAATCTGGGAGTGTTCCTGGGAGTTTTTTAAGATGATTTCCTTACTAAATTTGACCTCTGATCCTGGGTATTTCACATAAAGGTTATAGTTGGAAGTCCTTCTCTAAGATATTTGAGTCATTTATGTGCAATCTAGGCTAGGAAAAAGATTTGTAAACCATTTTTAAAAAGAAGTCAATGGATATCCTTTTACAATATAAGCTTAAAAATAAAGATGAGGATGTAATTATAGCGATTCCTGTCCACGAATGTGATCACATAAAAATAGATTATAATCATCTTTATATTTTACACATATCCCAAAAGCATGATAAAAGAAAAGGATAATAGATGTTCTTCCATAAATTTGTCCAATTTTGTCATTTTTTTCATCTCGGACCTTGATCGTCCAGTTCGAAATAGTTTCAAAGATCTCATCATCTCCTAGTACTTTCTGGGTTCTTATAGATTGCCGTTTTTTTCTTCCTGGACCTTGATCCTCTAGTTCAAAACCTTTAGAAATATGTCATCATCTCCCAGTACTTTCTAGGTTCTTATGGTTTGCTTGCACTTTGTAACATCGCATTTTCCACCCATTTTTTTGTAACATGGTTTTCACCGTAATGTTTATGTAACAAAAAAGTGAGGCATATTTAAAAAAATATCAAAAAATGAGACATAACTATAAATGAATGTAAAGATTACTAGGTTGAAAAAACAAACCTATTTTATTAATAAGTAAAACCAAATGCTTTTCAAGACCAACTCTCAACACCATTCGCTCCATGTCTATACATCATGTTCCAATAGGATCTTTCGCATCTAGAACGTCCAAAATAATATCCTATGCTTCTATAAATTTAACCAGTTATTTATAAATATCTTTCTCTGATCTGTCTGGGCTCATGAAAATTGGAAGTGACTGACCAATATCCAGTTTCTATGAGAGATGCAATATGTCATGTCTTCTATAATTGTCATAGAATTCATAGGAAGAATTCAGTTAAGTGGAAAACAAAAACATGGCTATCTATGGGTGATACCAATTGACCCTTTTATTTGGATAATGGAAAACAATTGTTTGTAACTAATAACTTCCATAGTTGAGATGGATAGCTCAAATCAACTAGACATAGGTTTGGATACTGACAGTTAGTGACACCATCCAAAAATAAATTTATATTCCCTTTATATTATTTACACATGTGTATTTAATCTTGTTTCCAGTGAAATATAATAAAAAATTCTAAGATAAACCTACCATTACCTTCCTCTACATTAGAAACCTTCTATGGATGGCCTGGATAAATATCACGACAACCTCCATTCTTAGAGCGTGGTAAATATCCCACCTGTATTTTACATTTAAACTTGTCACTCAAGTTTGAAAATAAACTTCCAACTCTCTTTTTGTGGATGATAAGAATGCTAATTGAGTGGACTTATCATAGCATTAAGACCTTCACCCTTCTAGGGTAGAAAATACTTTACATGTGCTTGACATGCAAAACTGTAAATGATAGCTAGCTTTTTAGTTGTTTGTTTTCCCAACTCGTTTAATGTATTCCCTTTAGGAAATAGTTTATTTTCTTTAGATTTGGCTATATATGGATGAATTGGTAGGAAGGAGAATTTTTGAAATTGGGAATAAAAGCAAATTGCCACAATTATTAAAAAATACAATTTTTTTCAAATTTTTAAACATATAAACCAACAACAACATTGAATAATCAAATTGGCACATAAATATGGAAAAAAGACCAATATATATATATATATGTGTGTGTGTGTGTGTGTGTGTGTGTGTGTGTGTGTGTGTGTGTGTGTGTGTGTGTATGATGTCAATAATGAATCTTGAACCTTGATAGTTGTTTAATCAAGGACTCAAGAGTGGAAAACCAATAGAAAATCACAAAAATATATATAAATGTTTCTCATTATCACGAGTCATCTACATCGACAAATCTATCTTTTTTCCTCAGAAAAAAATGTATTTTTTATGATAAACACAATTACATTCTATACATACATATTTGAAAGAGAAACATGTACTTCGGCTTTTAAAAACCAGTCATGTAGTTTAAAAATGATCTAACCAAAAATAAAACAGGATTCCCCTATCTTCTAATGTAAAGTTCGATACAAATTTTTTGCTCCATATAAACAATCTAGAGAAAAGGACCTGTCACTTAAACTTATTTTCAACCTGTATGAAGAGCATAGCATAGAGAGAAAATTTTTAACCTGTATAAAGGGCGTAACATAGAAAGGAAAGAGACCTCTTATAGCATGTATATAAAACTAATACCAAACACAACCATTGTATCTGATGATCACCATAAAATGTTATAGAGTGGCTATCGGAGAAGGTGACCCTTCGATGAAAGGCCTATGATAATATTCAAAAGTTTCGCATCCCTCATTAGAGGAAATTTTAACTCAAAATGGGCCTTTTAACTCTAATTCAAATTTCATGTCATCATGTGTTAGCTAATAAAATTGATTTAAATTTGAAATACCATATAAGTCTTAAACATTTTTTTAATATAAATTTGGGGATAGGTATCATAAAAAAACTTCTTTTTTTGTTTGTATTTTCGACATATATGCCCGTGTTTTTACTCAAATTTCAATCAGGGGAGCTTGCTAGATGCATAATTAAATTCCACATCCAACGAGTACCCACTCAACATACTTTTGATGGACCCCGCTACCCCAAAATAAGAAATATCTGAAAAAATGTGATGATGATGATGATGATGATGATGAGTACCCACTCGACATCATCACGTCTTTTCAGGTATTTCTTTTTTTTGGGGTAACTGGGTCTGTAAAAAGTATGTCGAGTGGGTACTCGTTGGATGCAGAATTTAATTCCACATCCAATGATCTCTCTCGAATGAAATTTGAGTAAAAACATGTGGAGATATGTGGACAATACAAAAAAAAAGTACTTTTTTTCTTTTCTTATTTCAAAATTAATAAATAATATTTTATTATTTTAAGTATTATTCTATGAATTTTTTTTAAGAGGACCATTTTGAGTTGAAATTTTCTCTAACGAAATTATAATATCTTCCACTGACCAAAAGCTAACTGAGTTCCTTCTTTAGAAAGGGGATCAACCTCAGAGTTTTGTTCCCTGAAGACAAGTGTGCAAGAGATAAAATCAAAAGAATACATAATGTGATTAAATTATTCAAATAGAGAAATAAAAAGAAAATTGTGACAAATTTGGGCTCCTAAAGCCCAATTTATGACATTCAATGAATCCCCAAAGATCTCTAAAGCTTTGCATTCTTATTCATTTGCAAATAGAAGTAAGAGCTTGAGTCATAAGTTCTGCAAAATTATTTGACCCTATTTCCAGGACATTGTGATTTTGAATGAAATATTTTCGTAAAGGAATAGTAACCCCTCTATAAATTATTCCCTTCAGAGGCTCCATCAAAATAGGCCCACGACCTATTTTCTCCCACAAATTCTTCCTGAATAACACAGATCACATATTTTCTTTTGCCAAAGGGAAGTGAGATAAATTGCTAAGTCTAAGAATGGATGTCACTTCTTGAGTCGAGGATTTATCTTGAAAGATTTCATTATTTCGAGTAATAGATATTCCCTAAATTGTAATAAGAGGGAAGGTATTTTATAATCCCGCAGAACAATTTTGGAACCCAAGTTTTCCTTGCCTCTACAACCCAGGGACCTTGCCAAGAGCATTCCAAACTTTAACTTCTCACTGCAATCTTTCCAAATCTACTTTATAAAAGGGCACAAGATAATGGCTTCTTTGTCACCTTTGCATAGTTCACACCAGCCCGGGTCTTCTTTTTTCCTTTTCCTCATTACATCACAAGTAGGGACTTTATTATCAATTAAAAACCATAATTGGATGTGAGCTTTCATAGGGCATTTTGTTTTCCATAGACCTTTCCACTATCAAATTGCCTGCCTAAGATGAAGGTAAATGTTTAATTGGCTTTAACCCAACTTTGGTATGTAAGTTCCATGGGGAGAAGGGCTCCAAATAAATTCATCTTGTATTTTTGTTAGATGGAAATGGGAGACTTGGAGGGATTGGATGTAGTTATTGCAAATATCTGTCATATATTTCACCAAATAAATTTGTTTAGCATCCTTCCAGGCATGGTTCCAGATTGTAGAGAAAATCAAGTTTGCTATTCGCGATAGAAAGTACATCCCCTATTGGTGCAGTCGAAGGAAAATATTTTGGGGAAGAATATGAGATCTCCCACTACCAACCTAGGGGTTTGAACATAACCAAACATTGGTTCTTCTTCCAATATTCCAAGCAAGACCCTCACCAATAAATGGAAAGGAATTTAACATTTCCTTCCATACTATTAAAATTTTTTGTCTCCTTTTGAATGAATTTCAAATCCAATCCACCATTGATTCTGGCTGGATGTATTTTTTAGTGACCATTGTTGTCCACAAAATATTACTTGATAACAACCATCGAACCAAATTTATTGCAAAAATATCACAATAGAAATACTTTGTATAGGGTTTAGAGGACAGAACTCGACTGATGGGTTTTAATGAAAAATATTGAATTAAAGCATCAAAATAAAAATAAAAATATAGAGAATGTGCAGCACCTTGGATAGATCGAGGAGAATGTTCTCCTTGTGTGTAGGAATCATAAGGTCCAAAACCAGTTTCTATGCAGTGGGCATTATTTTCTCCCGACTACTATGATTATTGTTATTTTGAGTGGAATTCTCGTAAGATGAAACGATTTTGGCCATCATTGTGTCTGGATTGTTAGAAATACTTGGCAATGGAAATTAAAATCGTGAACACGATAGTATAAATAGACTAGAAAACTTTAAAAATTGAAATTTAAGGATTATATATATATATATATAATTAAAGATTTTGGTTAGATAAGATAACATATTGGAATTTTTTTTCCAACCTACGATTAGAAAACAATAGTAGGATAACATCAGTAATGATAATAACAACCATATCTTTAAGTTAAAGATGACTTATAAGGTATAATTGAAATTGTGAATAATGTTAGTTTCAAATTAAGGGAGGATGTTATAATATCAATATAAGAATTTTTATTCTAATCCAATTTTTTATTTATTATTTATTTTTAATGTAGATTGTAATGTCCCCCAAAAATGAAAAAAAATATTAGGCTAGTCAAAACATCCTATGGTGGACATTAATTGAAATTTGTGGAATGTGTCATATTTTCACTATACTTTTGTTTTGTCATAAGTTGTTCTTACGTCTTGTTTCCATATTCTTGATGCAGTAATTAATATGTTACTTGCATTGCTCTGATGTTGATTACTATTTTTAATTTGGTTAAGCATTTTATTTGTAAGTCAGTTAATTGTTTACGTACTTCATTATTTATAGCATGTGCCTACTATCATATACATGGTTCTAACATAACTTTGTTGTTTTAAACAAAGGGTTGGAGTGGCAGGACTAGTTTCCCTTGTAACCCCGAGAGGTAACAATTTCTACTTGACATAATGAGATTAATTAGTTCTGTCGAAATAATGCATTCTTGTCCCATTTATGTGCATGCATATTTGGAAACAGATAACTTGATTATAACTCTTAATGAAAGGTAATGATTATTTGATTACTAGCACTTGCATTTACAGCTCCCATCCTAGTGACATTATACGGATTGTTATTATTTTTCATTACGAACTGTATGATAGTGACATGGTAACTAAATCCTTTATCATTTTCGTGACATCAAGTTATTATTGGTGTGATAATTATTTACTACCGTGTGAATAATTACTAATTGATTATGCCCTATCATATTCTTCCTATACGATTTGATCTTAACAATTAGTGGGAGGATAAAATACTTACAAAAACCTTGGTTTTAAAAGTTCCTTAGCATATTGCATATGCCATAGAATTAGGGCTTAAATCCTAAGTTTAAATGTTGCATCATGGGTTTATACATATCATATGGAATGGAATTATATGATATTGTGTCGCATATGAACTACAGGATTTTGGGTTTGGAGGATGTTAATGGGAAACAAGGTGGAACCTTTAATGTGCACAACGAAATGTGGTAGGCCAGCTTAGGGCTTGGCTCAATGATGCGGTTTGGTCATTCGTAACTTGGTTTCTTGCACTCTGCTCCTCCATAGTCTTAAGAAATACAATCTCCATGGAATGACAGCTATGTGATCATTATGTGTTATTGGCATAATTTGTTGGTTTAGTCGGTTTACATCACATACTTCTGATGGTAACTTTCACTCTATGTTTACAGGTTGCATATTGTAGCGAAGAATTGGGATTCGTGGCTCATGGACATCGTTGTGGGAAAATCCATACCCATTCGGGTAAGCCTGTTTTGTACAGGTACAAACTTGTCCCTCCTTTTCTTGAAAGGTTATGACAGAGATGAGACTCATCGTGGTTGTAACTTTCTTGAGTCTGGTTTTCACAGATGCATTTTTGGGGTTGGGGTTCGACTGTGTCTCGAATGAGCACTGTGTTTTGTAAAGCGACAGAAATGGTGGGTTTTGTTGTGGGTTTTCGATTTCCTTCGGGTGTGATATTACAATGTAATGGAATGTAATTAAATGGTGAATGTGGGCAGTGAAAAGATCCTGGGTAAACCTTTGACAGGATCTATGTCTTTTGTAATTAATTTTTGGGGTTATGTTATATGCAATGGGAAGCACCATTTCTTGCATTGGTGCAATGGTCTATGGTAACGACTGTTTAAACTTGGTTATGTATTTATAAAAACTGTGTTTATAATTTTATGCTATGTCAATTTCAATGGTTTTTAAAATCGTGGACTATATTGATTTTGCATTTGTTGTATGTGTTGGTTTTGTGAATGACTTATGCGACAACGTTAAGGCTTGGACCATGCTATATGGCATTGGCATTTCTTTCCTTCATAGCCGTAGAAGCTTGTTTACTATTTATGATTTTTATTATGTGATAGGAAATGGGGGTTGTCTATAGTATAACCCAACAACTAGCAAATCATCAGTGTTGGTAATTTTGACAAGGTTAAATAGTTTGGAATTGTTGATTTTTATCATAAAAGTCCCGAGGGCCATATATTATAGTGTATGTATTTTGATTTAGGTCTTTAGCCCATTGTGTAGAGAGTTTATATTTTAATGGAAGCCTGTGTATAATTTATATATCGTCGATTGTAAGATAATAGTATACCCTACAGGATTTGATCCTAGGTCGTTTACTACGATGAGGTTTTAGTTTAAGTGGATACGATTTGGGGCTTTAATGCCCACATGATTCGACCTGTGAGCTCTATGTACTTATAAGGTTCAATTAATTAATACTGTGAATACTATTTGGTTTTTAATTGGTTACTCTAAATTTTATTGCGTTCATTTATAACTGGTTCTGAAAATGATATTATTGTTGTTTCTATTTATGCAGAGAATTTTGTTTATCGATTGTGGTTTACATCATGATTCATTGTTATTTAGGATTTTGATTAGTTGTTTAATAAATGGATATTTATGTGCATAATTTGTATAATATATTAATATATCGTGGACCATTAGATGGTCTCGATACATGGAATGTTGATTGGATTTATGATTCTATTTGAATAATGCAGAATTGTTTAATTGATTATTCAAGTTCTTAGTAGGTTTATAATGATGCAGACCCTGTGAGGTCTTCGCTGGTTTTTAACTTAGCTTTAATAGTTAGGTTTTACGATTATTCTTAGATGTGTTTATAGTGTTGCTGAATTAGAATTTCATTTCTATTTTATTCCTGATAATCTATATATAATATATTTGTTAGGTACTATTTATTACATTTAATTAATTGTATTTTATATGTAGGATTTATTTGAAACATAGATCTGAACTAATCTTTTATTTATAACATGGCTTTGCTGACAATATGAAATTTGTTAGTAGATTACATAGGTAAATGAACAGATATGTACTAATTTAGAAATAATTCCTAGGTTGAAGGAAAACAAGGTTCAAGCAGTAAAATATAATACAGAAGTAAACTAGAAGTACAAAACCCTTGATAAATCTTTAAACAAGAATTAAATTATAGCCTATGGTTTATAATGAAAAATGTAAACCCTAAAATAATTTGATAGGAAAACAAAGTACATGGGGTTAGATATTATAATATCAATGCTTGTATAATCTAGCCAACTCTTATTCTATAAAATGAAATAGGAAGCCAAGAATCCTCATAACTATAAATTCAAGCTCTTTTAATGGCTGAAACATGCACACTCAATTACCTAACATTAACAATTAATAGGCATATTTGACCTCTGTATAGATAACTGAATCACTTGGGAACTACCACGTTCCACCTAACCATGACCCAGAACCGTTCCTAGTCTCAATCCAGATCCCACCAAGCTGGTTACAACATGCAAGTAGCTTAGAGAACCTAAGGTAAGGCTGCCCTAACTGGTATATCAAGTTTGGATCAGTTCTCCTTTTTCCTCTTAGGAAAATATTCTCCAAGATCTCTCTTGAGAATAATCACAAAGAATAATGACTCCAAAAATATGGAAAAGATCCCTGAGCATCTCGTTGGATTGCGACTTTATAAACAAACTTTATAGTCAAAGGGGAATTTAAATCAAGAATCACTTCATTTCTTGATTTAACCCTTTTTATTTAATTTGGTACTTTTAATATTTTAACGTAGGAAATTTTAACTAGTTCCTAATTGGAACTTTATAGCTATTATACTATGTAATTTTTATCTTAGTAATAATAGTAATAGATGGAACTTTTCCTTATTTCTTACATTACTAATATTATTACTATGTGTGTAGCTAGGGTTTTCACCCTAGCTTGTGCTGATGAGCACCTACTAAGGAATCTGGAATCCTTAGTAGCAGTTCGATTAAACAAAAAGTAATCTGGAAAG
>LPNX010683220.1:304990-365778 GCA_001517045.1 Pseudotsuga menziesii | reverse complement strand
TGAAGAGGGAGGCTTAGGAGGCTCTTCGCCACCTCCTCCTTGGTTAACTGAAGCGTTGCCTTCGTCCTTCACTTCTTTGTCTTCCTTCTTTACTTCACTGTGTCTTCTTTCTTTTGCCATGCGTTCTTCATAGTCTGCAAACAACTTGTCTACCTTGTCGGCCATCATGTAGAAGACCTTGTGAAAGTTTGCCTCCATCTCGATGCGGGCATCATTAGCATCCATCTTCCTCCTTCGGTGTGCACGTCCGATCTCGGAATTGTAAGGCTCTAATGTACCCTCACCAGCTTGCAGTTTAGCCCTCGTGAGCATCCACACTCACAATCCAACGTCAAATAGCCCTGCTTTGATACCACATGATCCGGAAACAAGATCTTTGCTACTCTACGACGTTAACATGAATTGCATAAAGAGCATGAACGAAGCTCACAAATCCATAAGCAGAGAACCAAACAGCATAGACAACACGCACATAAAAACAACAAGTTGATAACGGAGGTCGTCCAGGATGGACTACGTCTCCGAGCCTGCTTCTCAATAGGAGGGCCAATCTATAATCTCAGCATAAGGCAAAATACATGGCAATGATACAATGATACCTTGGCGACAATATTCAGGAAGAGAACCGCTACCCAAAACACAACAAGACTGCTTCCAGCAACTCCGAAGCATGAAGACGGTGTAAAATGAGTATAAACACTCGTACCTTCCTCCTGCAGAGCTACGCAATCTCCCTTCTCTCCTTTAGCTACAAAGTCTCCACTCCAAAGCATGAATGGGAAATGGCAAATGAATGGGTTTATATAGCTTGTATGGACTCCTCTCACATGATCCTCATGGTTTCTCAAGTTACAACAATGTTGCCTAAATAGGCATATGGTTACAACTCTCCAAATTGGTTTTTATGTAGTTGGTTTGTTTTTTTAATAAATAAAAACAAACATATTTAAAATACCCTTTTAAAAAGGCATTCCCTTTTGGTTGGTTTTTAATATGGTTACAACCATATAAAAACCATACCAACCCACTTTTAACCTTAATCAAAGTTCGTTATGGCATATGCCATATGTGGTGGCGCATACATTAGGTGGCATTTTATCCATTTGTAAAACCCACTTTCGTAGCCTTAACCCAAAGTTTTTTTTAATGCACATGTGTTTAAATAGTGGGCAAGTCCCACGTGGTGGCCATAACTAATTCGAACCCCTTTAAAAGTCATAACCAAAGTTTGTTATGCCACATGTGGTGGTTGTGCCAACGGGAGGGGAGCGAATCTTGTGAAGAGTGGTGAATACTTTTGCATAAACATGCATCAACCAACCGGGAGTTGCCACGTGTCTTCATTTCATTGGTCCATGTCAATGCCTTTTAGGTGCCAACTTGATGCCACCTCACCACTTATCATCCACGTGGCATGCATTAACCAACCGGGAGTTTCCACATGTCTCAGCCTCATTGGTCCATGTCAATACCTCGTCATCTTGTATGGATGCCACGTGTCACCCTGCCAGTGGTGCCACGTGGCACCCCCATTTTCCCTATTTCATCAATACAACAAAGCGCGATAACTTTCTCATACGGAGTCCGTTTGAGGTGAAACGAACGCCGTTGGAATCGTCTCGACGAGCCCTTCGATATAGTGCTGGTTTTGCTGAGATTGGAGGACTTCAAAAATTTTTCCTTCTTGGATCCTCCTGGATCAGAGGATTAGTGACGAAATCGTAACCCAAGGAAAAGAGAAGAGCCACAGACAAAAGACAAAGAGAGGGAGCCACAAGTCAACCCAATACCCAAAAAGCCGGAGCAGAGGAACCCATGCAAAGGCGGTGGGTAAGACGTGAAAAAAACCACATCGAACCAAGGCCGCGGCTGGAGTGATGCCCTTCCCACTTTTTTGTTAATGCTTAGTTGTTACTAGTCCCCCATTGAAGGGGAGGGACTCCAAGCCAAGCCGCAAAACCCCAGAACCACCGCCCTTTGCAGAAACCCCAGCATATAAGCAGAACAGATAACAAAACCCTGCAAGGAAAAAGCCCAGCAAAGAAAATAGCAGAGAAAGTAAACAAAAGTGAGACCCTGAAAAATGGCCACACCAAAAAGCAAAGCCTACACAAGATCGAAGGCACAAATAGAATCTCCACAAAGAAAAACCCACGATTAATAGTGATACCCTGAGAGCTGGGCGGGAAGGGGTACACCATAGCAGGGCGTGGAAGGGGATAGAATCAGCATAGCAATACAGGGAGTGCAGAAAGACGGAGAAACCCTCAGTCGCCATTCGAGAGCCATCGCTATATGTTTGAAGTCTATAGTTTATAGAATAGCACATCAGTAGTCTGGTATAATGGAAGTCTATAGTTTATAGAATAGCACATCAGTAGCTGGGTTATGCATATGCTCAGACCTATGATAAAAGAAATTGAGAAGTGCCTATTGTTAGACGAAGAGATCATTTTAAAAGTTTAAAATGAAAGTCATAGATCTAGCTTAGGAGTTGAAGAATCATTTTCAGCACAGTAAGGTAGGATTTCAAATCTTCCACTAATTCAAGAGGCAATCTTGCACTCACATTCCATAAGAAAATTGAAAACCAAAGCAATCTGGCAATCTTGCACTCACATTCCATAAGAAAATTGAAAACCAAAGCAATCTTACACACATATTGCAGGGAAGAAAATTGAAAACCAAACAGCGTAGAGATTAAATACTCTCATAGAAAATTGAAAACCAAACAGGATAGAAATTAAATATTTTGATAGAGAAGCATGCTTATATCCATTCCTTTAATAAAAAGTAGTTCATAGAAACTAGCTCTCACGATCTGAGAAAAGAGACGTGTTCTGGGTATTTACAAAATTGACAGCTGTGGGATTTGAACCCACGCCCTTTCGGACCAGAGCCTAAATCTGGCGCCTTAGACCACTCGGCCAAACTGTCAATTGTGATAATTAATCTTATCAACGCGTTAATTATTGTAATATTTGTAGAACATATCCGTCGATTAGGGTAACGAATTTATGCCTCTTATTCTTTTCAATTCTTCAGTAAATTCGAATATTAATAATTATATAAAAAATAAATATTTTTGTTTTTAACTTTATATTTAAATTATTTAGTTATAAGTAAATTATTTTCAATAATAAAAATATGACTTAAAACTAATTATGATTGGTTAAGACCAGAGGTCTACTTTTTTAATAATTACAAAGTTATTTATGATCAAACCTCTTTTTTGAATAATTACAAAGTTATTTATGATCAAACTTGAGAGGATTTGTATCTTTTATGGTGGTTTTTGCTGAAGGGATGAAAAATTATATGGTTGCAATTTTGATTGCATTGAATGGATTCAGCCACCTAGATTATCTCTAGATTATATAATTTCAGCAACTTATGAATGGAGCCAGCCATTTATGATTATGTAATTTTAGCAACCCATTAATGATTATGCAATTTCAACAACTCATGAATAGAACAACTCATGAATAGAGCCAGTTACCTATGATTATGCAATTTCAACAACCATACTACCATTTTAACACAGACTAAAAAAGACAAAAGAAGAAAAGATTAAAATCCAGTGCAAAAGAGCAAGCTGCTTCAACCAGGAATCTGAATCTGCCCTGCAAAGTAGAGAACAATCGTTGCTGATCAATACTCTACATTCATTTTGTAGGTAGGCCTCAAATAAGGAAGATGAATGCTATGAGTATCCTTGGTTTCAACTCTTGCTTTTTTATCACAATCACTAACTTTACTTTCTGCACTAAAACATTGACAATTCAAAATCTAGCACTTTTCTTGTTGGTCTTATCAGTTACCCGTTTCCTAGACATGAATCCATAAAGTTCAAAGGCAAAATGACATAACCAGACCATAGGCTCTGCCTCTATTACCAATCTTGGAAGTACGGTAATGGAATGAAGCAAGGAAGAATGCTGATAAATCTTTAATGGTTCTTCCTGTTGAAATGTGATAATTAGGATCCTTGAAATCCATAACCACAACAGATTTCACCACAACACTGCACAACACTGCTTACAGGTTAATGAACTTATAGCAAGAAGGAAAGAATAAGCAGTGATTTTTTATTGATAAACAATTCAAGAACTTATGCAGCTTGGTAGGCAAAGAGTTACGCTTTTTGCTCACTATAAGAAATCATTGGTCTCAGAGAAAATGGTGACAATAAATTAAAGCTTTCATTGCAAACAATGCTTCATAATCATTCAGAACAATAGCATACACATAATTTTGTTATATCAACACCAATATATCACAAAATAAACACCAATTTACTTTTTTTTTATTGATAAACAATTCAAGAACTTATACAGCTTGGTAGGCAAAGAGTTACGCTTTTTGCTCATTATAAGAAATCATTGGTCTGAGAGAAAATGGTGACAATAAATTAAAGCTTTCATTGCAAACAATGCTTCATAATCAATCATAACAATAGCATACACATAATTTTGTTATATCAACACCAATATATCACAAAATAAACATCAATTTACTTTTTTGGCACTGCTAAGGGCTTGAATGAGAAATACATAGCTGCAAGAATTCTTTATGCTGCAACAGAACCAATTGAAGGAACCAGTTTTGAATGCTAACGGCTTGTTAATATTGTGACCATGTTTGAACTTATAGACAACCAACCCGAACTTCAAAAGCAAAAGGTATGTTTGACATGTATTTTTGTAAATTTCAGGTTGCATTATAATATGGATTTTGACATTCACAAAATGTATTGATTTAACACTAACAACAACAATAATGATTTACTGCTACCATTGTGCATTCTTAGATGGCATGCTATCATCATGCAGGTCTCTTTGAAAAATGAAAATTCTAAAACAAGAAACTAACCAATTCATAATACTGAAATTAATGAAAAGTGAGCTTAATAATTACATATTGAAAATAGAAAAATTAATTAAATTTTATTAACTTATATGAGTCTAAAAATTACATTTTGAAAACAAAACAAACAAAACAAGTCATTATAGGCTCACTTGTACTCATATAGCATGACCTTGTTGTTTCTTTTTTGGTTTGTGATACCTACCATGATACCACACAACTAATAATAATTACATTGAAAAAAATGGTGTGGAGCTTTTGGTTTGGTTTGGTTAAGGAAAAACTAACCTTGTATTAAGGATCATACCTCTTAAGTTCTAAGTATCATATTAGCATAATACTTATCCGTGATATCTTGAAACTGCTTCCCAAAATCTAAATACATCTAATAATAATATTTATGTAAATGATATATGGGGAGACTTCCACTCCTTCTAAAAGACATCAAACTTAAGGAACTAACCACTTATGACATTAAACTTAAGGAACTAACTACTAACGCTTAGTATTTTTACTCAAGGGAAAATGAACCGTAGTGATTTTATCGATAAGAAGTTTTGATCTTGATAAATATAATTAACCAATAATGAAAATGTCCAGTGAGTTTTGTCTTATGTATAACAATCTTACGCAAACAAAGTCAACCGAAAGTGACACTAATTTGTTTTAACAAATTTGGAAGATGATCATTTTCAATTTCTTTGAGAATAATATCCATGTAAAGCAATACAAGTTCTTCCTTGGAAGGGACCACTTCTCAATGTTAAATTTACATCTTCTCTAAATTCATGTAAGGTGAGGATAGCCATCATTGGATTCTATAAGCATATGTGAGTTGACTCATCACCTTTGCTTCTAAGTCTTGGGTACTTAACTTGTTTCCTTACATCCGAAAAATATGATCTCTTAGCCAATCAAAATCTCTTCCTGTTGGAATGTGATAATTATGACACACGAATTCCATGACCACAATGTTGTGTACAGGTCAATGAACATATAGCAAGAATGAATGAAATATCCATAGTTATTATTGAGAAACGATTTAAGAACTTACCATGCCATTTGACATCCAGCTTGTTTGCAAAATATTTATGCTTCTCATTGATTAGATAGAAAATGGTGGCAATAAAATTAGAGGGCATATGACACTTTTTTGCCTTGTTAGGCATTTGAGACCAAGTGGAAAGGGTCATGCCTATTGCATCTTTCTTTTATGTTTTTATCGTAGAAATTGTTCAAGTTTCTCTTACCATAATTAATATACAGTAATTTGAAATTGAGAAAGAAAAGAAGACTTTTTCAGGTTCTTGTGATTAGAGAGTAAAAATGAAAGTATAATCTTATATGATAAATATTCCCTTTTGCTGAGTTGAGGACACTTCTTTTTTCTCCCTTGAATTTTTTTATGTTAGCATTAAATCTCTCTCTCTAATGACAAGGCATTAAATATCTCTCTCTATACTAACAAGGCATTACTATGGTGTATGTTGGAGACTAATGTTTTTTGAATAATATTTCTTCTTTCCATATATGTTAGACATGTGTTGGAGATGAATGTGTTTTTTATTTTTTATTTTTTGTATAACCCTACTTTGAAAACAATTTTTTTTTTTAATAATCCCACTTTGAAAACAATTGAGATTCAAAATTTAGATTTGAAGTGTAAGTCCACATGTGAAAAAAGAAAATTGAATAATACCTATATCTTTCTAACAATGAAGCAACTATGCATCATGCAGATCAATGAGGATCATAAATAGCTTTGCTACCACAACACTCTTAATAAGTTAGAAAGTAAGGTTCTGAATTTTTATGTCCAAGCAGAGTGGATATATCAGGCTATCCCATAAACACCAGCTGACGGTCCTTTTCATCATTGTCATCCACAAAGGTTACATTAAGTGAACTAGGCATCACAAGCAATAAACGTAAGTTTATTGCCTACTAGACCACATGCTCACATCACTTGGAAATGTTCATGACCTAAGCCCATTAATGCCTAAGAGACCACATGCTCGCATGACTTGGAAACGGTTGGCTTTTGCATTGAAAGGATTAAAACTTTTAACAAAGTTTGAGATATAATTTTGTATTGTGGTTTAAAACTTTTAACAAAGTTTGAGATATAATTTTGTATTGGTGTTGAAAACTATTTGAAAAATTTAGAAAGAAGGTTTTAAGGGATTTTAGACCTATTTTGTTATATCACCACCAAGTTATCACAAAAGAAATACCAATTTAAAATTCCAGAGCCATAAACGGACACAATTTTGTAATATAGCCACCAATTTAGTTCCAGAGCAATAAACAGACACAATTTTATCATATGGCCACCGATTTATTACGTACACAATTTTATCATATGGCCTCCAATTTACGTTTCGAGAGCAATTAACAGACAATTTTGTCATATGGCCTCCAATTTATTATGTAAAAAGAAATACTTTGACAGGCGTAAAAATTGAAACCCTTAGAAAGGGAAATGGAGATACGGGGTAGCTCTCGCATGCAAAGCGAGCGTTCTGTCATTGCCCGCCCTTTATAAAAACATTAAAACTTCAAAACTCACCGGGTCGACAACCCTACGACAAACCCTATATATAATAAAAAGCCAAATATTAATAAAAACAATTGACGAGCTTATTTTCGTGAAATATTTCAAGAAGCTTCTCCTGACGATAGACCTTCTTTAAGGTCTGAAACTGTCGGGAAAATAAAAACTTTTACCGCAGGTTTTCTCTCTTCAAAAACCACAAATGTGAAAAAATGAATAAAATATGACTTTATTAAATTTGATTATTGATTATGACACATATTATTAAAAAACGTGTTTCTATTAATTGGGCAAATTGAATTGTTGCCATAGTTATGTAGGAATATTAGTGTTTACATAGATGCTAAGTTTGATATGGGATCTTTGTTAGTCTCACAATATTTTTTTTTAATGCAATGTGTTAGATTAGCTTAAGCTAAGGATATAGAAGTTAAGCGATCAACATAGACTTCACATAACTATGTTAATTCACTTTTGGAAGTAGAAAAGATAACCTCACTCAATGAGCAATGGTCCCCATTGTGTGGAATGGGTTTTAAATTGGTTCCTATTACTTAGCTCTTATAGGATGAGGGAACTTAAGATGTATATGTCTAAACTGTAAAATACATGACACATGATAACCATGTTTATATGATTGCATGTTGTTATCATTATTAACAACCTGGATTTTTGCATGTGTTTAATTATTTTAGTAAACATGATAATTGTAAGCTTTGAGAAGAGGCTTTAGAACTTTGTAGTGTGTGATCCCTTAGGGTGAGACTGACACTAGGTTACTCAAGATTGATAAATGCTATATCTTTCCTACTTACCTACCAAAGCACATTACAGATATGTAATGTTACAACACATCATAAGGTAACTCTTCTTTGAAAGGGTTTATCAAGAACTACAATTATATTGGTATTTTCTGTAGAGCATATTCAACACTAGATTATTGTTCATTGGAAGACGAAGAGATAAGTGATTTCTAGTCAGGCTAGAGCAGATTTGGTGTAGCATTTTCATCACAAGTAATTCATTTTTAGTTATTTGATGATTTCCAAAAAGGAAAGTGCAAACTTGATGTGAAGAGTTGTAACAACCATGGACAGAGTTAAAAAATTCGGAGCTTACAAAACAATATAGGGTCAACATAATAAGCAAAACCTGGGTATTATGGAGAGTAATTTATTGTTATTCCTAGCAGATTATTTATGAGATTTGAACCCATCACTTCAAAGTATAACATGTTGAGGAATTCAAGGAGAAATATGTGGATATAATGGAAGTCTATAGTTTATAGGTATGTCACAAGGTTTGGTTTCATTTTCAAGTTCGATGAGCTTCAGGTTCAATTCGGGTTCGAATTTTTAGATGAGGCTCGGATGGGGTTCGACATAGGTTCGTCTATATACATTTATGAGACTTGAACCCAACACTTCAAAGTATGACATGTTGAGGAATTCAAGGCGAAATATGTGGGTATAATGGAAGTCTATAGTTTATAGGTATGTCACAAGGTTTGGGTTCGTTTTCAAGTTCGACGAGGTTCAGGTTCGATTTGGATTCGAATTTTTAGATGAGGTTCGAATGGGGTTCGACATAGATTCGTCTATATACATTTTTAATACACACACACATTATTTATAAATTAGTATTACGATAGCCTATACCATGAATTATAGCATAAATAAATCATTTCAAAATAAACAATAATGAACCTTTAAAGATCAAAGAGTAGCTTAATCATGATAACTATTATGCTAATTTTCAAATGCTTGTATATTCAGAAAATTTAAAATATAATCAAGATATAAATATTTCATCTCATAATGATTTGGATGTGATCAAATTCTATACATAAATTGCATTATGAAACAACATATTGCAAAACATTTTATCCATAAACAATTGCAAAGTCTCACATGATCAAAATCCAAACATAAATTGCATTATAAAACTACAGATTGCAAAATGAAGTATAAATAGTCTTCATGTTTCAAAATTTAAGGAAATCCATAATGTCAAATAGTTATCGGCCTTGAGCTTGTTTCACAAAACTTAAAATATGATCAAACTCCTATTCGTGTGGCCTACTAGTAATATCATAAAGCTCTAAATCATCAAGAGCACATGGGGTGGTAAAGGCACTAGAATTGTGATCATCATAAACATCATTGTCAATAAATGGAGTGCCATCGTCATGAGGATCATCATCATCGTCACCATCAATGCCAAAATCTTCTTCTACGCTAGGAATAGGCTCAAACCATGGGTGATAATAGCTAGAAGAAGTTTTGGCCAAACTACTTAAGGCCAATTGTAAATTGTGGTGCACATAAACCAAGTCTTTGAACCTTTAAGACAATAACATGTTTATTTTCTTGGTTTGGATGTGATTAAAGCTACTCCAATTCCTTTCACAAGGAGAGGCACTTGATCCTTGTCTCAAAACACGAATTGCAAAATGTTGCAATTTAGGTGTCTATGCTCCATGAAACTGCCACCATCTTCCTGGAGGAATTTTGATCCTATCCTCTATGGAAGAAGCCTTTCTAAATATCCCCTCTTCCATCATGTATGCCCAATGTTGTTCTCTAATCCTGCTAGATTCTTCTCGATTTGGAACCAACTGCTCAATAACATCATAAAGGCCACTCATTACTTCAACATCATTATGTATTTGAATCCCAAACAACCTAAGGTCCAAATAACAAGTTGCTGCATGCAAACGACTATGCAACATCTTCCACCTTTCGTCTATCATCTCCCATATTTCCATGTACTCATTCTCCATGTTGTTGAAGGATTTTGCAATTGATTCCTTACAACAGTCCATGCCCTCATAAACAACACCCATAGAAGGAGTGTCGCTATCAACCATCCGAAGCATGTCAACAATTGATTCACGTACTTTTAAAACCTTCATAGTACTTTCCCAAAAATCATTGCCTAAGATGATTTGTTCCAACTCCTTTCCTTTGGGTTCTTTTGAAAGGTGAGAGCTTTCCCACTCATTGATGCAAATAACACCTCTCACGCTTATCTTTTCCTCAACCAATCTTTTGAGAGTAATATAATATGTGGAAAATCGAGTATGGCAAGGCCTTAGTAGCTCTTTGGATGCTTGCCTCCTATACAAACTCAATGTGAAGTGATGGTTACAAATGAAGTGGGAAATTTGTTTCCCCTTTCGAGCTGCATCATTAATCCATGCAAACTTTGCTAAATCATGCAATAGGAAGTCTAGGCAATGAGTAGCACAAGGGGTCCAATAAATTGTATTGCACTTCTCCATTATCATCTTCCCCGCTCCCACACATTTTGAGGAACTATATGTGACAACTTGAACCACATTTTTTTCCCCAACTTTAAGAATGGCTTCATGTAAAATCTTGAAAATATATTCTGAATTCTTGTGTCCTAAAGGATCTATTACCTTAAAAAATAATACCCTTTTAGGGATGTAAACCAACACATTAATCAGTGGCCTATTATTCATATGTAACCAACCATCTGATAAAATTGTGCAACCTATTTCTTTCCAGGACTCCTTGCTCTTTAACAATCTGTTTGTTACTTTTTCTTTTGACCTTTGAGAAGAGTGGTCCTTATTGCCTTAGAACTTAGGAAGTACATATCCTTTTCCAAATTCTGCAATTTTAGCATGTGCATTGATGAAATAAGGACTTCTAGCCACATTAAATGCTATAGTAGATTCATAAAACAAATCATCCAAAGCATCGCCAACTTCCTACTTCTGTACAAGTTTCCAAAGAGATTTTAATGTCTTGGTCTCTCTCGTTGGCAGAACCTGAGATGAACTTCCATCTCCAACAGTGCTTGAATAAAATGGTGATAAGGGGTTGTAATTCATTCCCAACTCTGCCTGAATGCAATGTCTTTTATTGTCATTTTTCTGCATGGTTTTTTTAATTATGTCATAGTCTTTTTGGAGAGTTGCCTTGAGTTCTGTAGACACACCTGGACATCCCTCAACACCACCTCCTTTGCCAACACTAATTGACAGTAAGTGACCCATCACTCTTGTCAATGACCCAACATACTCTGCATTACATAATTTGTATTTCAAATGTCTACCAGCAGACCCATCGAGTTTTCCCACATATTTTCATCCTTCTGTTATTGATCTTCGAGGTGCCATGGCAAAGGTTTATGCGTTGTTTTGTTCATAAATTATGTTCCAATTCAGAACTGCAGACAATAAATTATAATTCAGTATTAATTAAGAATTTAAATTAACAATTCAAGTTTAAAAAAAATTACATTAACAATCAATTATAACTTATAATTTTTAATTTACATCAATAGTTAAAAAAAATTGGTTTAAAACAGACATAAATTTGTAAGAAATTTGAAATAAAAAATCACATACCTCAACCTGTAGCATGTCGTAGACTACAATTTATTGGGTTGGCATCGAGATACTCAGACGGAACACGGTGGATCCTGAAGCCTTAAGGATATCTTGCAATGGAGCCTAGAGGATAGCTTGCAGTCGAGGCTCAGTCGAGGAAGATACTCAGAGTCTCAGATGAACCACAGTAGAAGTCTGAAGATACTCATATGGGTCACAGACCACGGTGAAGACTGCAGTTGCATCTTTGAGTCGTCATGGTGGGAGTGGAGAAAAGTTGAAGTTGCAGCTCGAGGAGGATTCATAAGTGTCGTCGCTTGCAGGAGAGAAAAACCAGGTAGAAAACTCGCTTGCAGTTGCAGATTGGGAGGATTGGGCATCAGCACTCGCGGGAGATAAATATTAAAAACCACAGAAAAAATTAATGTGCCCGATAACCTTAAAATCCCGATACTTAAAAATTGAACTCGCCATTGGTTTTTTTTGGTTCGTTTTATTAGGTTTACCGAACCTGATAGACGAACCTAATTGAACCGGTTCATTTTTCAGGTTCGGAACGAGGTTCGTCTATCGGGTTCGGTAAATCTCAATGAAATTTTAAATTTTTTTTATGTTCTTCGAATTCTGAACCTGGAGGTTCGGAATCCTCGAACCCTGTGACATTGGTTTATAGAATAGCACATCGGTAGGTATATCCTAACCCGTGATAAAAGAAATTGAAGTATGACATCAATAGTTGGGTTCTGCATATCCCAACCATGCTCAAACCCATGATAAAAGAAATTGAGAAGTGTATGTTGTTGATGAGGAGATCATTTTAAAGGATTGAAATGAAAGTCATAGATCTAGCTTAGGCCAATCCAAAGTGCAGTTGACGAATCCTTTTAAGCATAGTAAGGTGGGATTTCAAATCTTCCACTAATTCTAGAGGCAATGTTACACTCACATTCCAGAGAAGAAAATTGAAAACCAAAGTAATATTACACTCATATTTTAGAGAAGAAAATTGAAAACCAAACAACGTAGATAATAAATACTGTGATAGAGAAGCGGGCTTGTATTAATTTTGCGGGAACATCCTTTAATTAAAAGTAGTTCATAGAAACTAGCTCTCACGATATGAGAAACGAGACGTGTGAATACCTGAGTATCAACAAAATTGACAGCTGTCAGATTTGAACCCATGCCCTTTCGGATCAGAGCCTAAATATGGCGCCTTAGACCACTCAACCAAACTGTCACATGCAAAAATTATTTTTTATCAACGTTTAGATTATGGAGCTTTAAAAAGACTGCAAAAATGTAGAAAAGCATATTGGAAGGGAAGGGAGGGGTATAAGTTCAGTTGGGAAGGGGTTGTAATATTTGTAGAACATATCCGTTGATCAGGGCAACTAATTTATGCCTATCCTATTCCTTTTCGATTCTTCAGTGAATTCGAATATTAATAATTATTATAAAAAAATATATTTTTTTAAACTTTATATTTAATTATTTATTTATAAGTAAATTATTTTCAATAATAAAAATATGATTTAAAACTAATTATGATTGGTAAAGACTGGAAGTCTACTCTTTTTTGAATAAGTAGAAAGTTATTTCTGATCAAACTCTAAAGGATTTGCATCTTTTACCGTGGTTTTTGCTGAAAACCAGTGATGGAAAAATATCTGATTGCAATTTTGACTGCATGAATGGATTCAACCGCCTAGATTACCCTTGGGCACATCTACATTATGCAATTTCAGCAACCCAAACTGGCATTTCAACACAGACTAAAGGAGACAAAAGAAAACATTAAAATCCAGTGCCAAAGAGCAAGTTGCTTCAACCAGGAATCTACGCTGCAAAGTAGAGACAACAATCATTGATGATCAATACTCTATAAACATCCACAAATTTCCATGCATTTTGTAGGTAGTAAGCCTCAAATAATGAAGAGCGATGCTTTGAGTATCCTTGGTTTCAACTCTTTCTTTTTTATCACAATCACTAACTTTATTTTCTGCACTAAAGCATTCACAATTCAAAATCTAGAATTTTTCTTGTTGCTCTTATCAGTTACCTATTTCCTAGACATGAATCCATAAATTTCAAAGGAAAAATGACATAACAAGACCATAGGCTCTATTACAAATATTGGAAGTACGGTGATGGAGTGAAGCAAGGAAGCATGTTGATAAATCTTTAATGGTTCTTCCTATTGGAATGTGATAATTAGGATTCCTGAAATCCATAACCACAACATTGCTTACAGGTTAATGAACTTATATCCAGAAAGTTATAGGTCAATGAACTTATAGCAAGAAGGAAAGAATAAGTAGTGATTTTTATTGATAAACAATTCAAGAACTTATCCAGCTTGGTAGGCAAAGAGTTATGTTTTTTTCTCATTATAAGAAATCATTGGTCTGATAGAAAATGGTGAAAATAAATTAAAGCCTTAATTGGAAAAAATGCTTCATAATAATTTAGAAAAATATTGCAGTGAGAGACTAGCATACACCTAATTTTATTATATCAACACCAATTTATCACAAAATAAACACCAATTTACTTTTTTTTAGCATAATAAACAGACGTAGAAAATGAAATCTAAAAACCATCGTGGAGATGTAGGGTATCGAACCTCGTACCTCTCACATGCAAAGCGATCTCTCTACCGTGTGAGCTACATCCCCAAATCTTAGCTTGTACCATCATATGGTAAAATCATAAAGAAAATCATAGGGTCTGGTTTAAGAATCTCATATGCCAATCTTCCATGAACAAAACTGCATAACATATAATTTTTTTTAGGGCATAAGCAACCAATGATCCTACATGTTCTAATCTTTGGCGTCAAAATTAAAACACCTCATACGAGGACCGGTATTTGGTAGAGTGGTGTCCAGTGCATGAGTTCCCATGGGAAAATAAAACAAAATTCAGTAGAATAATTATAAACTGTGTATCTCACACAAAAAAGGTTCATTGAAAGGATGCTACAAAAACCGAATAACTCAAAACCAAACGAATGGGTTGAAAAACTCAAAAACACTACATACACAAAACCCATGTCATTGTTAGTGGATAAATCTACTTAAGCACACTCAAGCCGGATCTCCCTAGTCCAAGTGGATCTAGAACACATCAAGTACACAATACAACTCACTTTCCTAGATCCAATAGAAATTCAATTTAACAAATAGATCACTTACCTGAGGTTTGCAAATCCTCTTCTCTCTTTGTTGATCCAAGCTCCAGAGCCTTCAGATCTTAAGCTGCAAAAACATGTAGAGCAATTGGAATCAAGAAAACAGTATATGCGTATCTAAACATGAATTGATCTAAGCTAACATTTAAGGAAGAAAGCTCTAAACATCATCAACACAATAATGTTTATGGAAAGAGATTTGTATTATTGTAATCAAGGAGATACATAGAATTACATAGGAAAGAACATCACAACCTAGCTTTAATGTTGCAATCTTCCATCCAAAAATCCAATCCAAGCCTCCAAATCAAGATAGTAAGCCTCCCAAAGGATGAGATCTTTCCTCCCAAAGGATGATAGGGATCACCTAGAAATTCCACTAGCATAAGAGTATCATAGTCTTTCCTCCCTTCACCATGGAGAGAGGGTTCAATTTATAAGGCTAAAGGGATAGAGTAGGTTGAGGATTAGGAGGAGGGGTCTAAGGGATCTTCCCCATAGGTTAGGGAACCAAACGCCACCTCACCTAGAAGGTAGGGATGATCCTCCACCTCATCCACCTTCGAGAAGGGACTCGAAACTTCTATTTTTTACCTCAAAATACCCTCGATGCACTTTTTTGTAGGATATAGAGCGCCAACGCACCTAGAGTGAGGTGAAAGAGTGCCACCAGTGCACTTTTCATGAAGGGAAAAAGCGTCGGTGCACCTTTCGTTAGTAGAAAGAGCCCCAACCCTCCTGGAGGGGGGAAAAGAGCTAGGGAGAAGTTCAAACTCAATGCACTTTAGCCAGGAAAACTTTAGGGATTAGGCATAAGGTTGAAACATTAGTCATGATGATGAGATTTTGGTGTAATAGAATTCCCCCCCAAAAGAATGAAGTTATAGGAATGCGATAGGTGAATGCTTTGCGAAGTGAATAAATCGAAGGCAAGGATGTTGGATGGAAGCTGCTGCAATACCAGTTACTCAAATATCACATTACTCATAACATGGCTGCTGACCAATATAATGCAGATCCATGGAAGTAGAGATCGACTAAACACAATCATGGCTACTAGACATAAGCGTAGATCCATGATGAGATGATAACACAACTACGACCAATACAAAGTGGATCCATGTAATATGAATCAAACAAACTCCATCACATCCTGGGAAAAATATCAAATAACCCAGGGTATTCAAGCTGAACCCACAACGATATAAATATAACCATGTGATTACAATGTCTTGACGTTGAACATGGTAGAAAACACTTAATTACCAGTCATTATTGTAAACTGTTAACAAGTGTGAGGGAAATCACCATTGATGTCAATGATCCCCAAGATATCACAGTAAATACCATTGAATGTGAATAAAGGACTTGGAGTTGAACACTTAATGAAGTCTTTCAATCAAGAGTCAATGATGTAAACTCATGTTGAAAGAAAGGAAACCTACCATTGAGGCATGCAGGTCCAAGGTACTTGTCTTGGTTTCTAAGTCTAACTTTTGGATGATGAGTTGAAGTTGACAGGAATAGACTTGTAAAAGGAGGGCCATGATGAATCCCCCATCATCGACATGAAAACATGATCATAGATGTTTTGGAGTAAATCAAACAATAGAGTGATGTACGAGATTGACTCAGAGATGACCAACATGATAGAAGGTAAACTAACTACAGATATTTAATGGATTTCTCTTGAACATGAGCATGGCATGACTTGGTTGACACGAGAATGATACCAATCCCCTAATGCAACAGATGGCAGGAGTATTCTTGGACAACTCAAACGAGGTAATAAGACTTATGGAATTAGTAGGACTCGAAGAAAAACATAATACCCAAGTACTGAATGCATATGAAAATGAGTGTCATGTTCAAGACTAACTATGTACTGCCATAACGAAGTACAAAATCTTTCCTTAATTTACCCATCACGAAGGATGAGTGCCTCTTTTCGTTTTAATGAGTTCAAAGAGGGTAACAAACACTCGTTATAGATCATCAAGCGATGAGTCCATTCTCATATGTTTTATGAACCTGAGAAAGGAGGGGGTTCATTCCCAGAATGGGTCCTTCATCATTTAATTTTATGAATCTGACGAAAGTAAACTCATTTGTTGTTTCATGTTTATAGAGTCTGAAATGATTAAGAAGACTCCAAAGTGGAATTTTTTGTAAATTTAGTACCCTAGGCCCAAAAAATTATAAACTAATTCCCAGGAGAACTCTTCCAGTCATGATTGGATGGAGTATACCTTTTCATAAGTAGTTCCCCTTGGTCATAAAAAGAGGTAAACTATCACCAGGAAGACGAGTCTTTGGGTCCTTTTACGAGTGTGAAGAAGACAAGTTCACTCGACGATAATTTCACATTTTACGAGTCTAAAAAGAGCTTAAAGAGGACTCTATTAGAGTTCTTTTTTCATAATCCAATTTTAACGAGTCCGAAAAACAGTTAAAATACACTCGATACCTCTTTATTGAGTTTTTATCGAGCATGTCAAAGGTATAAAAGGCACTCAGAACCTTTTTCATGTTTGAATCCAGAGCACAAAAAAGAGATAAAGTAAGCTCAAACATGTTTTCATGTTTTAACCAGAGCACGAAAAATGAAAAGTAAGCTCAACACCATATTACAGTTTTTAACGAGGTCGAATATCAGTTGAAAGAATGCTCAGGGTATCTGCTTCATTTTTTAACAAACTTGGAATATAATAAGAACTATGCTCTAAGGGTTGTTTCATGGTTTAGCAAGATTGAAACTAAATAAAGTATGCTCAAAATTACTCCCATTGACGGGTGTTTTCCCAACATGATGTCCAGTGGTTGGTACTTTCCCCTGATAGAACTATCAAGTAGCTTAATTCCAAAGAGGTAGGGTACATGCCCCCCAAGCTTTGTTTCATCTGCTTGTATCAAAAATTGAGTCTTAACATAATGGAAGAATCTGTTTCATTTGTTAATGAGCTTGACATGAAAAAAGGAACTCTGCTTAGGGTCACTAGTTTGTTAGAAGTTAGTTAGAAGTTAGTTAGAAGTGGACATTTTGTGGATATAGGTCACTAGTTTGTTAGAAGTTAGTTAGAAGTGGACATTGGATGTAAGCGCAAGCCTATATATAGAGTTAAAATTGCAATTGTAAATCACCATTGATGTGGAAGATCAATCGATCAATCCATTTTGTGTTCTGATAACTATGGGTGATCTTGTCGCTTCATTTTGTTCTTAAGCAGTTTTGGCTTTGTCTGTGTCGACCAGATATTGAATCTTGGGTTATGATCATTCTCCTGCTGTGGAGAAGTACTATATGATTTGGATCTGTTGTGCAAAAGTAATATGACATGAGGGATGTTACCCTAAATTGATCTTGTCTCTTATTTAGTTCCTATCTCCATGTGTTGCGATGTCAATGATGGATGTTTACTAAATATGTTGTATGAATGAATGACACGACTGTGATGAATAAGTGAATGATGCGATCTGTTAGTTATGCTGATAGATCTGTGATGAATGTTGCGATACTAATTAACTATCTCTGAAGAATCTGATGATTATGATGTTGAGTCGCTGATGCCCTGTCCTTCCATCTTACTGTCGAAAACTTGGTTCCGACAGCTCTCCCTTGAACATTTCGGGTGAGACTTCATCTGCTCTGCAGGTGTTGTCGGGCAAGGTGAAACCTGTCTGGTCCGGTGCTCAGGGAGATCGCACTGGTTAGGCATTGACAGAGTGAGAACCCTTGTTGATGAGACTTTGTTTGTGGGTTTTTTCCAATATTAGGGATAAGGTTGCACATGACTCATGATGATGAGATTTCAGTGTCACAGTCATAAGCAATGCAAGCCAGGTTTTGTCTGTAAATCCAGACACGATGTTCATAGAAAAAAGACAAAAGAAGCTCAATACAGAGCTAATATAACAAGATGCTTCCTTCATCTACCAGCTGGTGATTGAGATATTTTTTATACTGTGCCAATCCCTCTCGAGACCTGATCTCGATTTTTTATATTTGATTAGCCCAGTAATTGTAATTTTGATATATGTACATGTAACTGATCCTATTCAATTTGTTATGTAATTCTAGAATTTGGACTTTCTAATGCTCCAAATTGAAAACCTGTAGCTTTCCTTTATCATATGTCTAATCTACCAAAATTCTAGATTCACAAGTACATGCAAGGATAATACCCCTTAGATAAAAGATGAAAAATGAAAAGAACATCTTCAAATAGTATGAAATTTTGAAAATGCTTAATCCCCTTAATGAAGAAAAGAGATAAGTCGGAAGTAATTAGGGCCTTTCTTACCTAAAAAATATTTGTAATGCCTAGCCACCAAACTTCTTTGGAGTTGCAAGCTTATCCCAAGCCACAATATGAAAACCACCCTTCAATTGAGATCCTGACCAGAGAAAATTGAAGATATTCTAAATAATTTGGTTGAGAATATTATGTGGGACTTTGGATAAATATAACCAAAATACAAGAGTATTTGAAAGAATCGTGTTAATCAATGTCAACCTTACACCCAAGGTAAACCACCTGTTGCACGAAGAGGATATCCTTTTATCGAACTTTTTGACCAACCACATCCAGTCAACAACATAGTAACAATTCGATTTCAGGAAGTAGCCAAGATACTTGAAACCAACCTTAAGAATATGACGAGTAAAAGGAAGCATATTTGATATCTATCTCAAAACTTCCATTTCAATGTAAAAACAGGATTTTGGGAAGCTTATTTCCATACCAAAATCCATGCAAAAGGTATCAAGAATATCTTTAAAATATCGCCTCTTCAAAACAAAACCAATTCCAAATAGCAAGACACCATCAACAAAAATAATATGAGTAATAGTATGGGATAATGAGACTTTAATGCATGACATCTTACCTTCTTCCTTCGCTTGGATAATCATCCGACTCAATCCTATAATGACTGGTAAGAAGAGCAGATGTGATAAGGGGAAACCGTGTCGAAAACCTATCAAGATTTTGAATAATTATTGAGGGATCCCATTGATTAAAACATTAAATTTAATCGATGTTACACACCCCATAATCCTCTGAGTGATGTCATGGTTCAGACCAACATTGATGATAATTAAATGCAACAAAGACCAATCGACCCTATCATAAGCTTTCACTAGATCAATCTTCAATACCATGGAATTGATGTCTTTAATTTTTTCAATGTGGATAGTCTCTTGGGCCACACCTATGGCATAAAATAACTGCTAATGATGTACAAACCCAAAAAGTTTCTACTTAGATATTCCACGAGATAAACCAACTTTCAATCTGTTAGCAACCACCTTTGAAATAATGTTTTATAATGAATCGCACAACAAGATAGACCATAAGTCCTAGAAAGTAATCAGACTTTTGGTATTTGGAATAAGAGTTTAGAAGGAAGCATTGAAAGCTCCAGACACCGAACCAAATGTGCATGCCTCTTCCACTAACTAAACCAATTCAAGTCCCAATAGATTGAAGAACTACATGTAGAATTTGATGTTCCAACCTAGGAATCTTGTCATTGGCCATGTGCCTCAAAATATCCTCAACCTCAACAAGTGTAACTGGTCTAACCACCTTTGTATTGTCTTATTAGTGAAGAAACAAGGCATACTTACCAAAACTTGTGATTGAGATGTAATATTATTACCCGCAACCTTTTTAAAGAGATTTTCAAAATAACTAGTGGCCAATGCTTCAATAACCTATTGATAGGTTTGTTTCACACCATCCTGGTCCTCTATCTAACAAATAGAAATTTGCTTCCTTCTTTGTTCAACAAATGAATGGAAAAATATGGTGTTTATATCTCCTTGTGTAATCCACAAGGCTCTACTCTTTAGTTTCCAAATAACTTCTTCTACTTGCAAAATATCAACCTTCTCCCGCTTTAACTACCTGATTAGCCCCAAGTCCTGTCATGATACAAATCCCACCACTTAGTGGGAAAATTGCTCACTAATATGGTTTTCAATCCTCAAGAGCTCCATCTGTTGGGCATGTTTCTTTTTCTTAGTCCAAGAAGGGACCAAACCCTTGAGAGAGAAAAGAAAAATAGGTAAATGATCCATCACATATCCACTCTTAAACTAATAAAAGGACTTCCAATGGGATCTCACAATACAAATGAATTCAGCATCCTCAGACCAAACATGAAAATACTTGAATGGATACTTAAATAACCGAGGACCCTTTTCCAATCTAAGAACAATCAACATGTGATCCGAAAAAACCATGTTCTCAATCCAAGACTTACAAGGATCAACACAACCAAGAAGATCTTCAAACAATAAAAAAACAATCAAGTCACTTGGAAACAACAACTTCTCTCACTCGTTTGTTGCGTTGAGTAGGAGCAAAAGGAATAGGCTCGATATCCACCAAATTATTAAGAGTAATATGGTTTCAAAACCAATGGGCCTGAGGATCTATTCTAGCATTAGTCCCCAAAGTTTCTCTAGCAGAGATGTTAAAGTTGAGATCCCTTGCAAGAATGAGAGAAGAACAATCGAATACACCACCTCTTTCCAATGCCATCCATAAATGCAAACGATCAAAATACGACCCATAGAAATTTAGGATATTTCGAGGCATGTCCAAAATCCTACAACGACCAACCAGTAAGATACCACCACCAAATCTATAATGCATCGATCTAAAAAGGGTAGTGTTCCATGCTGAAAGAAGGCCCCAAGAGAGCCCTAAAGCATCAACTATACAACACTCCCAAGAAGGAAGTAAGCTCCACAAAAGTCCCTAGATTTTGAACAAGCAACGATAGTTTATTATAACAAAAGAACATTTAGAGAGACCAGTTGAACTAATATCCCAAGGGCCACTAATTTTGGGCTACCCCTAACACCTCTAACATTCAGGGATAAGATCATCATTTGTTAACCACCTTAGAGACCAACTTTGCTCTAAGAGACCAGAAGGCATCTGAAAGCGATTCCTGTGATACTAATTGCTCAACAAAATTAGGAGAAACAAGAGCATTATCACAAATCTTCTCAAGCAACTTCTATACTCACCCTAAGAAAGTATATCCTACACTTTTCTTCTCCTCCCCTCGTCCTTATTTTTGATAGTAACATTTGGATTATTTGTAAGCGAAGGATTTGGTATTGATTCTTCCCAGGAGAAAACCTGAATGGGTTCTTGTAAAAAAAATCCCTTAGTCATCTGAGGAGGGGCTTCCAACATGCCTCCCCTATTAATGGGGTTCAATTACTTATTAACTAGTTCCAATTTTGTAAGTAAGGCTTCCTCATCACATGGTATTTAACAATTTGATATAGATTTATAGCTTTTAAACCATGTTCAACAAGACCATTCCCCCTTGTTGGAATAGGTACCCCCAAACAGGATACCAGGTCCCTAGCCCTAATACGTGCATCCCCTGACAAAAGGGGTGGCTCTTAGATGTGGTGAATAGTGGTTAAGCCACCTGCCTAGACCCCAACAAGATGTTTCTTCTCAACTTCTTCAAGTATCAATAACTTTGATTCCAATAGAGACGTAAAAAAATGAGAGTGTAATCTTAACTTACCTAAGAAGGGTTTGAACTTAGTTAGCTGAGAATACATCTGACTAGAGAAACCTGCTTCACCAATCATCTTTGCTTCCATCTTCTCCCCAATATCCACAAATACAAGGACTAGATTCTTACCAAAGTCACAACGACCCCCTTCCTATGAGAGGCAACATGACATGCATTCTTCAAATGCCCCGCTTCACCGCAAGCATGGTAGTGAAATAGTTGAGAAAAGGGATCTTCCAATAGTCTAATGGTTGAAAAAAATATTTATCACCCCATGTAATATATACCTACATTGGCAAACCAAGGTCTATGTCCATCTCATTAAGAACCCATGTTGTTCTCATGTATTCATGGAAAAACGATTTCTCGTCAAAATAAATGTATCTCCCCACCTTATTAGCAACAACTTCAAAAATGTCCTTAGACCAGAGCTCTAGTGGAAATCTCTTAAGAAGAATCCAATAATGGATTTTCTATAACTTCTCCATAAGAGGATTAAAATATGAATGCCAACTCTTTAGGCACAAAACCCTCTACCAGCCACCCAAGGTATTGTTAATATACAGGTAACAAGCTCTTTTGATACCGAGTGGAAACATATCCAATTGTTAACCAACATATGAACCCTAGGGAAGTAAGGGTTTCCAATGTAAATTCACCCACGCTAAGAGTATAGTTCGACTCCAGTTTGAATAACAAACTTCACCAACAACAACCCTTTCAGAAAGGCTCATAACATGACCTATCTGAACATCCTTACCAAAGGTCATATTGATACCTTCTACACGTGGCTTGATGGCCTTCAAATTCCCATGATGGAAAGTCACTTCATATTTACTGCAAGAAAAACCCCCACCCCTTCGTAGGACAACTTTTCCTACTACAACTTCTAAATCACTCAGATCTACCTCTTCAAGAATCACTCAGATCTACCTCTTCAAGAGACTCAAATCCCAACAGCTCTTCTACACTCATGCTTGTTCACAAATAAGAGGGTCACTTCCTCCTCAGTGTTAGATGTTAGAAAGGAGCTAACATATTGTCATCTTCCTTCGTACATCGATACCCCACCGTAGGTTCCACCTATTGAAGAGACTCAAATCCCAACTAACTCTTCTACAATAGAATCAACTCATGCTTGTTCACAAATAAGAGGGTCACTTCCTCCTCAGTGTTAGATGTTAGAAAGGACCTAACATATTGTCATCTTCCTTCGTACATCGATACCCCCACCGTAGGTTCCAGACATTGGACATTGTTCACAATGCTTAAGTAGATAGCTTGTAAAGAAGCTTATGAAGAAATCAAAATAATCACTTTCATCTCTATGTGAGAAGGTTTATTGTCATCTTCCTTCGTACATCGATACCCCCACCGTAGGTCCAAGACATTGGACATTGTTCACAGTGCTTAAGTAGATAGCTTGTAAAGAAGCTTATGAAGAAATCAAAATAATCAGTTTCATCTCTATGTGAGAAGGTTTTTTTCGGCGAAAAGGACACATCTTTACATTCAGCATTCCCTACAGAAACTTTCTTGCCAACTCTGCTTATATTGTCAGTATAATATTTGACAGCTGTGGGATTTGAACCCACGCCCTTTCGGACTGGAGCCTAAATCTGGCGCCTTAGACCACTCGGCCAAACTGTCACTCCCTCAACGTATATACTGACGGTTTTGATAATTTTGTTTTGTTTATATGATCACAAATTTATCATAAAAATAAATACCGATTTACTTCTGGATCTTTTTCTGAAGGGATTTTAGACATATTTTGTTTTATCACCACCAAGTTATCACAAAAGAAACACCGATATAAAATTCCAGATCCATGAATGGACACAATTTTGTCATATCGCCACCAATTTATGAAAATAGAAATACCAATTTACGTTTGGAGAGCAATAAACAGACACAATTTTATCATATGGCCACCGATTTATTAAGTAAAAAGAATTTACGTTTCGAGAGCAATTAACAGACAATTTTGTCATATGGCCTCCAATTTATTATGTAAAAATAAATACTTTGACAGGCGTAGAAATTGAAACCCTTGAAAAAGGGCAAATGGAGATGCGGGGTATCGAACCCCGTACCTCTCGCATGCAAAGCGTACTTTGACAGGCGTAGAAATTGAAACCCTTGAAAAGGGAAAATGGAGATGCGGGGCATCGAACCCTTCTACCTTGAAATGTTATTAAGAAAAATTACTTTTAAATAAAGATGTTTTTAGAAATAACTATTGCTTTGAGAAGGTAAATCTAAACATTACTATCTCTACGATTGAAGCTTGACATCATGTGCGATTATGGAAGGGGTCTATTAGTAAGGGAAGATTAAGCATTGCATTATGTTCATGACCCAATCAAGATGAATGACCAACTCCCATCTACACTCACACAAGTGTGCATTTTGTGAAGATTTAGAATTGTAATGAGGAATAAGGAGATGTAAAAAGTTTAGCAAAGAATCCCAGGTTCCTATTTATGTATATGTCATGAAATGTGAAGGATTTAGAAATGACTCATAAAAGAAATGTAGGTTGCGTCTATGTATATCTTGAATAACAAGCTTTAGATACGCAACTTAACACATATACGACTTTATTAAATTTGATTATTGATTATGACATATATATGGGATTATTAAAATATGTGTTTCTATTAATTGGGCAAATTGAATTGCTGTCAGAGTTATGTAGGAATATTAGTGTTTACATAGATGTTAAGCTTGATATGGGATCTTTGTCAGTCTCACAAAAATGTTTTAGTGCAATCTGTTAGATTAGCTTAAGTTAGGGATATAGAAGTTAAGCGGCCAACATAGACTTCACATAACTATGTTAATTCACTTTTGGAAGTAGAAAAGGTAACCTCACTCCATGAGCAATGGTCCCCATTGTGTGGAATGGTTTTTTAAATTGGTTCCTATTACTTAGCTCTTATAGGATGAGGGAACTTAGGATGTATATGTCTAAACTGTAAAATACACGACGCATTTTGGACCATGTTTACAGATATGTAATGTTACAACACATCATAAGGTAACTCTTCTTTGAAAGGGTTTATCAAGAACCACAACTATATTAGTATTTTTTGTAAAGCATATTCAACACCGGATTATTGTTCATTGGAAGACGAAGAGATAAGTGATTTCCAGTCAGGCTAGAGCAGTTTTTGTGTAGCATTTTCATCACAAGCAGTTCATTTTTAGTTATTTGATGATTTCCAAAAGGATAGGGAAAACTTGATGTGTGGAATTAAAACAACCGTGGACAGAGTTAAAAATTCAGAGATTGAAAAACAATACAGAGCCAACATAATAATCAAAACCTAAGTATTATGGAGAGTAATTTATCATTGTTGATCAATACTCGTAGAGACAACAGTCGTTGTTGATCAATACTCTACAAACATCCACAAATTTCCATTCATTTTGTAGGTGGTAAGCCTCAAATAAGGAAGATCAATGTTATGAGTATCCTTGGTTTCAACTCTTGCTTTTTATCACAATCACTAACTTTAATTTCTACACTAAAACATTTACAATTCAAATTTGAGCACTTTTCTTGTTGCTCTTATCAGTTACCATAACCACAAAGTTCAAAGGAAAAATGACATCTTTAATGGTTCTTCCTGTTGGAATGTGATAATTAGGATCCCTGAATTCCATAACCACAACACTGCTTACAGGTTAATGAACTTATAGCAAGAAGGTTACATGTCAATGAACTTATAGCAAGAAGGAAAGCAAAGACTGAAAGTACATGTAAGGATAATACCCCCTCATCATGAGAAAAATGGAGAAGACCCAGAGAGAAATGAGCTCCGCACGGGTATTGGTCCTTTCACCACAGTTTAAAGATGGAGTATAATATATGTCCCTGTTGATGATCAGTTTTATTCCTGCTCCACATGCCCCCCCTTGAGCAACCCCATCAAAGTATCCAATGGAGGGCCAGCTGGAATGTATGGGTGGGGCCCTAGCATAAACAATCTCAGGGATATTATCTTTAGAATAGTCAAAATAAGAGCTGATAATGTATCTGCAAACACAATGAAGCTAAAAGAACATCTTCAAATATTATGAAATTTAAAAAATGCCAAATCCTCCAAATGAAGAAAATAGATAAGGAGGAAGTAAGGGCCTTTCTAACCCAAAATATATTTTTAATTCCCTAGCCACCGAACTTCTTCGGAGTTTCAAGCTTATCCCAAGCTAGAAGATGAACCCACCCTTCAATTGAGATCCTGACCAAAGAAAATTGAAGATATTATGACGAATTTCGTTGAGAATATTATGTGGGACTTTGACCAAATATAACCAAAATACTGGAATATTTGAAAGAACTGTGTCAACCACCTATTGCACCAAGAGGATATCCTTTTATTGAACTTTTTTACCAATCACATCAAGTCAACAACATAGTAACAATTTGGTTTCAGGAAGTACCCAAGATACTTGAAACCAACCTTAAGATTATGATGAGTAAAAGGAATAATATTTGATATCTATCTCAAAACTTCCATTTCAATGTAAAAACATGATTTCAGGAAGCTTATTTCCATACCCAAATCCATGCAAAAGGTATCAATAGTATCTTTAAAATATTACCACTTCAAAACAAAACCAATCCCAAATAGCAAGACATTGTCAACGAAAAGAAGATGAGTAACAGTATGGGATGATGAGACTTTAATACATGATATCTTACCTTCTTCCTTCGCATGGATAATCATCTGACTCAATCCTTCAATGATTGGTAACAAGAGGAGAGGTGATAAGGGGAAACCTTGTCTCAAACCTCTCAAGCTTTTGAATAATTATGTAGGGATCCCATTGATTAAACATCAAATTTAGTCGATGTTACAGACCCCATAATCCACTGAATGATGTCATGGTCCAAACCAGCATTAATGAGAATTATATGCAGCAAAGACCAATCGACCATGTCATAAGCTTTCACCATATCAATCTTCAATACCATGGAATTGATGTCTTTAATTTTTGAAATGTGGATAGTCTCCTGGGCCACACCTATGGCATCAAATAGTTGTCGATGATGTATGAACCCAAACTACTCCTTAGATATTCCACGAGATAAAATGGCTTTCCGATGTGTTAGCAACCACCTTTGAAATAATCTTATATAATGAATTGCACAACGAGATAGGTCTTAAGTCTCAGAAAGTAATCGGATTTTTGGTCTTTGGAATAAGAGTTAAGAACGTAGCATTGAAATCTCCACATTGATAGATTATCAGAGACAAATTACATGAAGAAAAACATTACGTATCCCAATTACATTATGTATCCCAACCATGCACTATATACTTCATGAAACAAGTTACATGAGTAAAACCGTTGTCGGTTATGCCCATTATGAGAAACTTCTCCTAAACACATTAGTTTAGTTTTCATTTTACAATTTCCACCTTGACAACAAAATTTACTAATACCTTTCCCAAGACTATTTATCACTTTTTTTTCAAACCAAGAGAAGCTACACACCATCGTAACTTCTCTAACAATATTGGTTTTGTGAATATATCTGCACAATTTTCTTGAGTATGAATCTTTTCCAGATCTACTCCACCTTTAGAAATAGCTTGTCTTACAAAATGATGCTTTACATCAATATATTTAGTCTTACTATGATAAAAAGGGTTTGTATCCAAATGTATAGCACTTTGACTGTCACAGAAGACAGGCACATTGTTATGCAACCTTCCAATTTCTCTAAGTAGACCTCTCAACCAAATTGCCTCTTTACAAGCATATGAGGCAACAATGTATTCAACCTATGTAGTGGATAAAGCAACGGTTTCTTGAAGCTTTGAAATCCAACGTATAGCTCCACCTGCAAGAGTAAAGACATAACAACGTATAGCTCCAGTAGACCTTATTTTGTCCAAATCACCTACGAAATCTAAATCAACAAAACCGCATACATAATCATTGTTATTATTAAAGGTGATACAATATTCACTTGTTCCCCTTAGGTACCAAAGCACCCATTTCATTGCATTCCAATGTTGTTTTACCGGATTTACCATGTGCTTACTAACAACACCTACTGCATATGAAATATCAAGTCTAGTACACACCATTGCATACATTAAACATCCGACTGTATTGGCATATGGTACACAAGACATATAATCCTTTTCTTCAACACTACTAGGACATAAACCTAAAGAAATATTGAAATGGGAATCCAAAGGAAGCAATTTAAGACACTGATGGCACGATTCAGTTTCGATATTAGCGACATTCAACACAAAGAATGGTTTATCGCAGCGTTAGTACCTCATATCCGACAACCACTGATGCAATTGAAGATCACAACATAGAGCGAGGCTCTAGAAATTGCAATGAAGTTAGAAGCTTCACCTATTGGGGAGACTGCAACTGGTATGAATCAAATTTAGGCACAATTGGCAAACTTAACGTTTCATTTACAAGACATTAAGAAGGAGAAAGAGGATTGCAAAGATCTTTGGTGCATTCGATGTCGCGCAGATGGGCATACTAAAGATACTTGCCCTGATTTTTGAAACTATCTGCTATCAGGAGTGCTCAACCCACTGAGTTGTGGCAGTGTACCATGGTGTCACATATGTCAAGTCTACGGACATCAACACAAAGAATGTAGCTACATGCATAAGATGGTAACAAAGCCAGCAAGCTTATAGTGCACTTTTTGCCGCTCAGTCGAGCATGAAGATAAAGACTATCGTGCTTATGACCTACTCTAGGAAAGGATGTATGACTCTTACTACGTGAAGGGTGAAGATCCTCATGCAGTACAACAAACAAATCCATAGCTACAAGTGGTGCAGCCACCACCTCAATAGCAGTACAAACCACCTCTATAGACGTAATTTATTTCATCGCAGCCACAACCGTAGTTTGCACCACATCCACAATTTGCACCGCAACCGTAGTATAATCAAATGTCAATGGCTCCTCCGCAGCCGCAGTATGTTCAAGCAGCGCAATACGTCCAACAACAACCGAATCTCTCGCCACAACAATTGACTAAGCCACAGTACCAGCAACAAGGAGGATTCTGTGGAGGATTCCAAGGAAGAGGAGGAGGATGAGGTCACATATCGGTCTAGTGAAACAACTGTGGGATATTTGGACATTACCAGAGAGAATGTCCACACTTGCAGTGTTTTTGTACATACTACATGACGATTGATCACACTGTCCAGAACTTCCTGCAGCTAATTGCAAGATGGCAGGCTGGGAATGTTCCTCAATTGTAGGCTCAGAACCAGTTCCAGAACCAAAATCAGATACAGAACCAGCAACAGTTGCAGAATCAAGCTCAGAGTCAAATTCCACTACAGAATTAGAACATGAGTCAACCTATGAATCCACCGCTGAAGCAAAATCCACAACTGAGCTAGAATCCACCGTTGAACCAGAATCAAGGGTCGACGGTTGCGACGAATTCAGCAGAGCCTAGAACCGAGGATGTTGATGTTGCTATTGTCACCTGTGGAGGTGCAACGACCGGGGAAGATGGACCTCACTCGCAGGTTTGATTGGCTGGAAAGGAGAAAGTGTAGTTTGATATCGCCATTGAAAAAGACACGTTCTTTGAAGCCAGAGATGCGATCAGAAGGAATCCTGGTAAGTCGTCTATTTTTGCAATGCCCTCTGCTTTTGATTCATCCTTGGAGGTAGGACCATTGTGGCAGCATGGTACCTTACAAAAATTCTTTGAGAGTTTCTTGTCACTGGAAACAGATCTCGATGCTCTTTTTGAGATTGAGAAGCTGTTGCACCACTTGGGAAAGGAGATGAAGGACTCTGCGGTGAACTCCTTACATAAGAAAAATACAGGTAAAGAGAGGCGTATGAACATCCAGATTGGGGACTATGAAGTAGAATCAATCATTCTAGATATAGGCTCAGATGTGAATATCCTAACAAAGAAGACCTGGCAGAAAATGGGGAGGCCGACGTTGGGTTGGTCCCCTGTGCAACTGCGATTCGCTAATCAGTCTAAAGTGCAACCAATTGGACGTGTGTCAAACCTGGTTGTATATGTTGAAGGTATGAAAACCTATGCTGACTTCAATTTCATTGAGGTTGTTGATGGTGGAGGCTCCTATCCCGCGCTGCTAGGGATCGGATGGCCCAACGAAAGTATGGCAGTGATTGAATTCAAGAAGTGGATGATGACCTTTGTGAATCAATATTTTAGAGTCATCTCTCATATGGATCCAAACGAAGGACAGAGACATATTGAACAAGTAAAATATGAAGTTGTCAGAGGATGGGATCATGCCTACAAAATTTTTAACAATTAGATCCACGCAACTGCTGACGAAGAACTTGGTTGGCGCAACGCTAGCTCCGCGTCTTCTAATTCTGACAATGCCTTAGAAAACTGGAAAAAACGCATGCACGAGGTGTCATTCCAGAAGTGTGGTTTGATCACGCAATTATTGTGCCATGTTGCGACTAAAATTGTTGAATTGCCAATATATGAGGGATTACCTGAGTTTTCTGAATTCCTCATAAAATATGAAGCAAAGGTGTCCGAACTTCATCGACTATTGGCGCTGGAGGAAGCCCTAAAATCCACTCCTGCACGCTGGTGGGAAACTCATATAAATACAATTAAGGAATGGACACAGTGTCAACAGTTAATGGCAGTTCACTTCGGGGATACAAAAGTCTATCACCCTAGGAAGTATGATGGACAGAATGACCCCAACAGTCACATGATGGCATGTCATACTTTGTGGGCATCGTAACCCAAGGATGAATGGATCCATGCCTTCATTCACACTTTGGAAGAAATTCCAAGATCATGGTATGTATCAGCAGAGATGCGTAGAACAATAGCCAGTTGGGGAGTTGACGATTTGCTTTGCTCATACCTTTAGTTTCGCAGATGCCAATTTTGATTTCCATAATACACTTCAGATCATCAAGGATGGGGTATTGAAGGTTGTACCGATTGCATATCGAGTGGATCTACATGCGCATTGCCGCATACACTTAATGACGAAATGTTATAATGTATCTGGCAGGCCTGAGGATGACGATGAGCTACGAAATATCAATATTCCAGAAACAAAAGGAAGTAGGGAGGTTGCAGCACCAGATATACCGACTGATCCCATGAATCAGCCACTGAAGATTAGCAAAGTTAACATTGGGATGGAGGAGAACCCAATATTTGCAAGTGTTGGGGACTATTGGGATGAAGAAATCGTGGTCAAGATCATGGATCTCTTGCATGAATTTCAATATCTATTTCCAACGAAGTTCTTAGAGATGAAGGGGATATTGAGTGACTTAGGGGAAATGAAAATCCCGCTAAATACAGATGCGAAACCAGTAAGATAGAGGCAGTATCGCCTAAATCTGTGATACAAAGAGAGAGTCAAGGTTGAGCTCGACAAGATGTTGGATGCTGGAATCATTAAACCGGTGGAAGAATCAGAATGGATCAGTCCTATGGTGGTCCAAGACAAGAAAACTGGGGAATTTTGAATATGTGTCGATCTAAAAAAATTGAATGATGCTTGTATGCATGATCCATTTCCGACACCCTTCATAGACGAGGTCCTCGAAGGAGTAGGCAGTCAGGAAATGTACTCTTTTAAAAATGGATTTTCTGGTTATCACCATATAAGGATCATGAAAGAAGATCGACACAAAACAACATTTGTCACTAAATGGGGTTTCCAATGCACATTGATGCCTTTTGGGTTGAAGAATGCACCTGCTATCTTTTCTCGGGTTGTTGTCGCTACATTCAAATATTTCATTCACAAGTTTCTACAAGTCTATATGGATGATTGGACAATGTATAAACTGATTAAGGATCAGCTGGAAAACCTACAATTGATGTTGGAAAGGTGTTGATAACATCAGATCACGTTGAATTCAAAGAAGTGCATTTTTTGCACATCGTTTGGGATGCTGTTGGGTCACATTGTTTGCAAGCAAGGGCTGTTGGTTGACCCTGTGAAGATTGTGCTTATTTTGAGCTTGCTACCACTCACAAATGTCAAGATTCTTAGGGCGACATTGGTGCACACGGGGTACTATTGCAAGTTCATAAGAGGTTATGCCGCGATTATTGCCCCTACGGAGAAACTATTGAAGAAAGATGTTGCATTCCTATGGAGTCCAGAATGTCAAGAAAGCTTCGACACACTGAAGGCTAATATGGCTTCGACACCCATACTTGTGTTCCCATATTGGAATAAGGAGTTCCATGTCCATGTTGACGCATCATCTATTGTGCTAGGAGTAGTGCTTGCACAACTAAGAGAAGGAGATTTGGATCACCCTATCGCTTTCGCTAATCGAAAGTTGTCATTTATTGAGAAGAACTATATGACCACAAAGAGAGAAGGTCTGGCGATGGTATATGCACTGCAAAAATTCGATGGTATATGCACTGCAAAAATTTAGTCATTACCTCCTAGGTGGGCCATTTAAGATGTTTACTGACCATTTTGCTTTGCAATATCTAGTCAATAATCCTGTGTTGAGGGGGAACATATGCCGCTAGTTACTTCTCTTTTAGGAGTTTGATTTTGAGATAATTGTGAAGCCGAGTCGCTTGAACGTTGGCCCTAACCATCTTTCACGGATCGAGACACGCGAAGAATCAATAAACATTGAAGAGGGACTACTGGATGTGTAGCTGTTCAGATTTGACATAGCAGATGATTATTAAGACCAAATAATCTAGTTCTTGGAAACAAGAGTCATGCCGGAGCTTTTTTCAACAAACCAGAAGAAGTAGTTGGTAGTCAAGGCTTTGGATTTTCAGTTGATCGCTGGGCGGTTATACAAACTGGGTCTAGATGAGATTTTGCGGCGATGTGTCCTACCACATGAACAAGGCCATATTTTGGAAGAAGCACATGCAGGAGTTGCTGGTGTACATTATGGAGGACGAGCTACTGTGAGAATGGTGCTTCGCACCGGGCTTTGGTGGACCACTTTACATAATGATGCAATAGATTATGCGCGGAGCTGCAATGTCTGTCAATGTATTGGAAAACCATCACGGTGGGATGAAATGTCGCTGGTACCGCAAGTAACCTTGCAACCATTTGACAAATGGGTTATGGATTTTGTGGGTCCAATCAACCCCATATTTTGGAAGAAGCACATGCAGGAATAGCTGGTGGACACTATGGAGGACGAGCTACTACGAGAACGGTGCTTTGCACAGGGATTTGGTTGCCCACTTTACATAATGATGCGATAGATTATGTGCAGAGCTGCGATGTCTGTCAATGTACTAGAAAACCATCGCATTGTGATGAAATGCAGCTAGTATCACAAGTAACCTTGCAACCGTTTGACAAATGGGTTGTGGATTTTGTGGGCCCAATCAACCCATATGGGAAGAGAACTGGTGCGCAATACATAATCACCACGACGAACTATCTGACAAGGTGGGCGGAGTCCATAATAGTTGTAGATTGCACCGATGTGACAACATCAAGGTTCTTGTTTGAAAATATTGTGACACAGTTTGGATGCCCAAGGATACTGATGAGCAACCAAGGTAGTCATTTTATCAATTGCACAATAAGCATGCTAACAGAAGAATTTCAAATACAACATAAGAAAGGTACACCATACCATCTGCAGGTGAATGGAATTGTAGAAGCATTCAACAAGATCTTAGAGCATGCACTTACAAAGGTATGTAATGCTAACCAAGATGACTGGGATCTGAATATTCCAGCAGTAATTTGGGCATATCGCACCACTTGCAAGAGGTTGATGGGACAAACATCGTTCAAATTGGTATATGGGCAAGAAGCAGTCATTCCTATGGAGTACATTGTTCATAGTCTGCGCATTTCTGTAGCGACGGGAATGGATGATGAAGCAGTGCTAGAGGAGCGTGTGGCGCAGTTGATGCAACTTGAAGAAGACCTCTTTATTGCAAGTTTCCATCAGCGCACCGAAAAATATTGACAGAAGGCGTGGCATGATCGCCACATAAAGAACAAGCAATTTTAGCAAGGCGACTTGGTAATGTTATACGACAACAATTTCATGAAGCATCCATGTAATCTACAATTTCCCTGGTTAGGTCCATATCTTGTTAACTCCATTACTTTTGGGGGTGCAGTTCAACTGCAACAATTAGATGGAGCGGTACTGCCAAAGATTGTGAATGGTAGCCGCCTAAATCCCTGAGGCACTGCGCAATTAAAAAAGGGAAGGATAGATAGAAAGAGGAAGTGCACGCCAAGAGGAAGTGGTTGCGTAAGAGGAGGAATCAGAATCGTCGTTAGGAAGATAGACCCCGACAACTGCAAGACGGATAATGGATGTCACATCAATACTCAATGACGACAGTTAAAGTAGGTAAACGGAGACACTTTTCAAAGTAATGTCTAATGATAACAGATCCAAGCGGTGCGTTGGCAGAATCAATGATGTATTTAGATCATGAATAAATGATTTATTCATGATGATGAACTCGATATGATAATGATGACATCTGAGTCGAGTTGGTATTATAAGCAGAAGCATGCTCGATGGGAGGACGCCATTGTGCAAAGTTGAACTATGCTAAGTTGCAGAAGTGATCAGAAGGGATGTTGAGGAAAGCTCCGCTGAGTAAGGCAGTGGCTCCAACCATAAAAGGTATCAACTACACAAGATAGTAGGAAACTTGATATGATATGTAGAGAACCCTCGACATAGGGGAGACTTTGAGTGAGCATGCTTCACCAGTTGCAATTGAAGAAGAAGTTGCAAGTATGAGGGCTAGCTCGTCTAAGACGAAAGTGCCTGGAAAGGTCATCCTTGGCTATATCCCTTGTTATCGATCTGGGGCGCAAAACAAGAAACCCATGAAGAATCCAAAAGGGGCCCGAGTTATTTCCCCCCTTGACAAAGTCTGTAGGAATAGGGAGTGGGATCGAATTCCAGCAATCTGGGCTGATCCTGAATGCAAGGAATGACAAGGTTGCGAGAGCTAGAATGAATTTCAATGTGCCACGTAGGATTCAGAATTTGTAGTTGCAGACCGTCGTTATGTTCATGCCCATGCAACAAGTAGCCACCTAAGCAGTGGCAGATAGATAGAGGAATTTCAACGACTAGTATTTATGGTTGGAGGAGCAAGTAGATTCCGTGCAACACAAGGTTGTAGAAGTGTGTTGAGTTAAGAAGAAATTAATCACAGAAAAGGAAGTCGCAACGAATTGCATGGTTCGACAAGTTCCAGGCGATTGGCAGAAAACTATTTGTGAGCAGTTTTAGCACTCCAAGGTTGTCGAGTACACCATGTCCACCTGACATGGCTCGAGGACAAGCCACAAGACTGTGTTGGGGTCCTGTTAGCAAGGTTTTGAGGATCAGTTAGTTGCAACAACGAGAAATCCATGCTCTTTTTGCAATCATCGACCCTTCTTCTCAATGGTAAGTGACGTAGTCAATGACCCTTTTTCTCTTCTTAGTGGGAAACGCCAGTCAAAGCTTCATTCAATGGCCCTTCTTATCCTCCTCTCAATGGCCGCAACTCCTCACCGACGAATTTCTCCAGCAGTGATAGGAAGATCTTCACTCAGTGACCCTTCTTCTTCTCTTTTTAGAGGATGCAACTCCTCACTAGTGAATTTCTTCAGCAGCGGCAGGGAGAGCTTCACTGAATGGGTTGTCTTCNTCTCCAGCAGTGATAGGAAGATCTTCACTCAGTGACCCTTCTTCTTCTCTTTTTAGAGGATGCAACTCCTCACTAGTGAATTTCTTCAGCAGCGGCAGGTAGAGCTTCACTGAATGGTTTGTCTTCACCATAGCCCAAAAGCGATTGTTGATGGCTTCTTCCTCTACAGACCAAGCCGGTCTCTCTACACACAGGTGTTGGGATCTCTCTTTTACCATGCATAGCTCTTCCAACAGTTGTCTACGAGATCATTCTCCAATATCAGTCACAACATAAACATTCATGATTTAGCACAGTGCTCTCAACTCCACGTGCCTCGCTGGCTCTCTTCGACTTCTCCACTGGTCCAATAGTGTCCACATCCAAACAACAACAACAGTGGTTCTTCACGGGACTGCATCTCTCTTGTCCAACAATCAACAACTTCACAGCCAACTATTATTCTCTCTGATGTCCTTATTTCTCACACAAGGCTCTAATACCACTTGTTAGATTCTCAAAGACAAATTACATGAATAAAAACCATTAAAAACACCAAAAATTAATGTGGTAAAACCTCATAAGGGGAAATATCCACGCAAGAAAATTACTGAAGCTCATTAATCAAGAATGAATATTACAAGAAGTACCTTTAGTCTCTCAGACTATCGATTACCTTACATATCCCAGCCATGCACCATATACATCATGACATAAGTTACATGAGTAAAATTTTTGTTGCTAATGCCTGTTATGAGAAACTTCCCGTAAACACATTAGTTTAGTTGTCATTTAACACAGACATTGAACGAAATGTGCTCGCCTCTTCCATTAACTGAACCAATTCAAGTCCCAATAGATCGAATAACTACAGGTAGAATTCGATGGTCTAGCCCAGGAATCTTGTCATTGTTCATGTGTCTCAAAATTTCCTCAACCTCAACAAATGTAACTGCTCTACCCACCTCTACATTGTCTTCATTTGTGAATAAACAAGTCATACTTAACAAAACTTGTAATTGAGATGTAAGATTATTACCTGCAACCTTTTTAAAGATCTTTTCAAAATAACTAGAGACCAATGCTTCAATACCCTATTGAGAGGTTTGTTTCACACCATTCTGATACTCTATCTCCCAAATAGAATTATGCTTCCTTCTTTATTCATCAAAGGAATGGAAAAATCTGGTGTTTCTATCTCCTTGTGTAATCCACGAGTCTCTACTCTTCAATTTCAATAACTTCTTTTGCCTACAAAATCTCAACCTTCTCCCACTTTAACTACCTGATTAGCCTTGAGACCTGTCGTGATACAAATCCCACCACAGAGTTGGAAACTATCTCACTAATATGGTTTTCAATCCTCAAGAACTCCCTTTATTGGGAACATTTCTTATTCTTAGTCCAAGAAGAGACCAAACCCTTGAAAGAGAGGAGAAAAATAGGTAAATGGTCAATCACATATTCACTATTAATTTGATAAAAGGACCTCCAGTGGGATCTCATAATATAAATGAATTCAACATCCTTAGACCAAACATGACAATACTTGAATGGATTCTTAAATAACTGAGGACCCTTTTCCAATCTAAGAACAATCAACATGTGATCTGAAATAGCCATGTTCTCAGTCCAAGACTTACAAGGATCAACACAACCAAGAAGATGTTCAAACAACAACTTCTGTCACTCGTTTGTTGCATCAAGTAGGAGAAAAATGAATAGGCTTGATACCCATCAAATTATTGAGAGTAATGTAGTTTCAAAACTAATGGGCCTGAGGATTCTAACATTAGTCCCCAAGTTTCTCTACCAGAGATGGTAAAGTTGAGATCCCCTGCAAGAATGAGAGAAGAATAGTCAAATACACCACCTATTTCCAATGTCACCCAGAAATGCAAATGATCAAAATACGATCCATGGAAATTTAGGATACTTAGGGACATGTCCAAAACCCTATAGTGACCAACCATAAGATACCACCACCAAATCTGTAAGGATTCAATCTAAAAAGGGTAGGTTCCATGCTAAAAGAAGGCCCTAAGAGAGCCCTAAAGCATCAATTGTACAACACTCCCGAGAAGGAAGTAAGATCCACAAGAAGTCCTTAGATTTCGAACAAGTAACGATAGTTTCTTGTAACAAAAGAACATTCAGAGAGACCAGTTGAACTAATATATTGAGCGCCACTAGTTTTGGGATGCCCCTAACACCTCTAACGTTCAGGGGTAAATTCAGCATTTGTTAACACCTTAGCGGCTAACTCTACTCTAAGAGGCCATAATACATTCGAAAGGGATTCCTGTGAGACTGATGGTTCAAAAAAATTAGGAGAAACAAGAGCACTATCACAGATCTTCTTGGGGAACTTCTGTAATCACCCCAAGAAAGTCTAGCATGGAATTTTCTTCTCCTCCCCTCATCCTTGTTTCTGATAGTAACATTTGGATTATCTGTAAGCCAAGGATTCAATATTTAGTCTTCTTGGGAGAAAACCTAAATGGGTTCCTGTAAAAAACCTCCCCTAGTCATTTGAGGAGGGGATTCCAACATGCCTCCCTTACTACTGGGGTTCAGGTACTTATCAACTAGTCCCAATTCTGTAAGCAAGGCTTCCTCATTAACATAGTATTTAAGAATGTGAATAAAAATTTATAGATTTTAAACCATGTTCAACAAGACCATGCTCATTTGTTGGAATAGGTACCCCCAAATAGGATACTAGGTCCCCAACCCTAATACTAGCATCCCTTGACAAAAGGTGTAGAAAAGAGATGTGGTGAATAGCGGTCAAACCACCTACCCAAACCCCAACAAGATGCTGCTTCTCAACTTCTTCAAGTATCAATAACTATGAATCTTATAGAGACGTAAAAAAACAAGAGCGTGTAATATTAACTTACCCGAGAAGGGTTCGAACTCAGTTGGTTGAGAATCCATCTGACTAGAGAAACCTGCTTCACCGATCATCTTTGCTTCCATTTTCTCCCTGGTATCCGCAACTACAGGGACTAGATTCTTACCCAAGTCAACTACCCCCTTCCTATGAGAGGCAGTACGCCATGCATTGTTCAAATGGCCCGCTCAACCACAAGCATGGTAGCGAAAAGGGATCTTCCAATAGTCTAATGGTTGACAAAAATATTTATCACCCCACGTAATATATACCTTTGTTGGAAAACCAAGGTCTATGTCCATGTCAGTAAGAACCCATGTTATTCTCCTGTCTTCATGGAAAAGCGGTTTCTTGTCAAAATAAATGTATCTCCCCACCCTATGAGAAACAACTTCAAAAATGTACTTAGATTAGAGTTCCAGTGGGAATCCCTTAAGAAGAAGCCAATAATGGGTTTTTTGTAACTTCTTCGTAAGAGGATTAAAATATGAATTCCATCTCTTTAGGAATAAGACCCTCTACCAACCACCCAAGGTCTTGACCCTCTACCATATCCAATTATTAATCAACATATGAACCCTATGTCAGTAATACAGTAAGGGTTTCCATTGTAAGTTCACCCACGCTAAGAGTGTAGTTCGGCTCAAGTTTGAATAACAAACTTTATCAACAACAACCCTTTCAAAAAGGCTCATAAGATGACCTATATGAACATTGTTCCAAAGGTCATATTGATACCTTCTGCGCGTGGCTTGATGGCCTTCAAAGTCCTATGATGGAAATTCACTTCACCTTTACTCCGAGACAAACCCCCACCCCTCCATTGGACAAATTTTCCTCCTACATATTCTAAATCACTCATATCTACCTCTTTAGGAGACTCAAATCCCCACAACTCTTCTAGAATAAAATCAACTCAGGCTTGTTCACAAAGAAGATGGTCATTTCCTCCTGAGTATTAGTCGTTACAAATGACCTAGGATATTTCCATCTTCCCTCATGCATCGATACCCCTGCCGCAGGTTCCAGGCATTGGACACTGTCCACAGTCCTTGAGTAGACAACTTGTAAATAATCTTATGAAGAAATCAAAATAATTACTTTCATTTCTAGGTGAGAGGGTTTTTTCCTCGGAGAAAAGGATTTTAATTATAAATATCTTGTAATAAATATTCACTCAATGACTCGAATTTCTTCAGCAGTGACAGGAAAATATTCACTCAATGACCCTTCTTCTTCTCTTCTCGGTGGATACAACTCCTCACTGGAAAATTTCTTCACCACAGCCTATAAGAGATTTTTGATGGCTTCTTCTTCTACAAGCCATTCTTCACCACAGCCTATAAGAGATTTTTGATGTCTTCTTCTTCTACAGACCAAGCAGGACTCTCCATGCGCGGGTGATGAGCTCTCTCTTTTACCATGCACAGTTCTTCCAGGTTCTCTAGTAGCAGTCACAACTTCAACAATCACGATTTTAGCACAATGCTCTCCACTCTATGCGCCTCGATGGATCTCTTCAACTTCTCCACCAATTCACCAGTGTCCACATCCAAACAACAGCAACAATGGTTCTTCACAGGACTGCATCTCCCTTGTCCAACCATCAACGGCTTCACGACAGACTCTCTTCTCTCTGATGTGTTTATTTCTTACACAAGGCTCTAATACTACTTGTTAGATTTTCAGAGACAAATTACATGAAGTAAAACCATTAAAAACACCAGAAATTAATGTGGTAAAAATTTATAAGGGGAAACATACACGCAAGAAAAGTATTGAAGCTCAATAATGAAGTGATTACAATATAGACCTTTACTCTCTCAGACTACTGATTATGTTACGTATCCCAACCATGCACTGTATACTTCATAAAAGAAGTTACATGAGTAAAATAGTTATCGATTATGCCTATTATAAGAAACTTCCCATAAACACATTAGTTTAGTTATCTTTTAACACAGACATCAAATGTACGTGTCTCTTCCATTAAGTGAACCAATTCAAGTCCAATAAATCAAAGAACTACAGGTAAAATTCGATGGTCTAGCCCAAGAATCTTGTCATTGTCCATGTGTCTAGAAATGTCCTCAACCTCACCGAATGTAACTAGTCTACCCACCTCTGCTTTGTCTTCATTAGTGAATAAACAAGGCCTACTTAACAAAACTTGTAATTGAGTTGTAATATTTTTACCCGCAACCTTTTTAAATATATTTTCAAAATAACTAGTGGCCAATGCTTTAATACCCTATTGAGAGGTTTGTTTCATGCCATTTTGATACTCTATCTCCCAAATAGAATTGTGCTTCCTTATTGATTCAACAAAGGAATGGAAAAACCCGGTGTTTCTATCTCCTTGTGTAATCCACAAGGATCTACTATTCAATTTCCAAATAACTCCTTCTGCTTACAAAATCTCAACCTTCTCCTGCTTTAACTACCTGATTAGCCCCAAGTCCTGTCGCAATACTAATCCCACCACATAGTTGGAAAATATCTCATCAATATGGTTTGCAATCCTCAAGAGCTCACTCTGTTGGGAACACTTCTTATTCTTAGTCCAAGAAGAGACCAAACCCTTGAGAGAGAGGAGAAAAATAGGTAAATGGTCCATTACATATCCACTATTAAACTAATAAAAGAACTGCCAGCGGGATCTCATAATAGAAATGAATTCAACATCCTTAGAACAAACATGCCAATACTTGAATGGATACTTAAATAACCGAGGACCCATTTCCAATCTAAGAACAATTAGCATGTGATCCGAAATAGCCATGTTCTCAGTCCAAGACTTACAAGGATGAACACAACCAAGAAAATATTCAAACAATAAAAATGATTAAGTCACTTGACAAAAACAACTTCTGTCACTCGTTAGTTGCATCATGTAGGAGAAAAAAGGAATAGGTTTGATATCCACCAAATTATTAAGAGTAGTATAGTTTTAAAACCAATGGGCCCGAGGATTCTAGCATTAGTCCCCAAGTTTTTCTACCAAAGATGGTAACGTTGAGATCCCCTGCAAGAATGAGAGAAGAACCGTCAAATACACTACTTGTTTCCAATGCCATCCAGAAATGCAAACGATCAAAATATGACCCATAGAAATTTAGGATACTTAGGGACATGTCCAAAATCCTATAGTGACCAACCAATAAGATACCACCACCAAATTCGTAAGGGTTCAATCTAAGAAGGGTAAGTTCCATGCTGAAAGAAGGCCCTAAGAGAGTCCTAAATATCAATTGTACAACACTCCCAAGAAGGAAGTAAGCTCCACAAAAAGTCCCTAGCTTTCGAATAAGTAACGATAGTTTCTTGTAACAAAAGAACATTTAGATAGACCAGTTGAACTAATCTATTAAGCGTCACTAGTTTTGGGACGCACCCAACACCTATAATGTTTAGGGATAAAATTAACATTTGTTAACTACCTTAGCGACCGACTCTGCTCTAAAAGGCCAGTGAACATTTAAAAGGGCTTCCTGTTAGACTGATTGTTCAATGAAATTAGGAGAAACAAGAGCCCTATCACAAATCTTCTCATGGAACTTCTCTACTCACCCTAAGAAACTCTATCTTGAAATTTTTTGCTCCTCCCCTAGTCCTTCTTTCTGATAGTAACATTTGGATTATCTGTAAGCGAAGGATTCAGTATTGAGTCTTCCTGGGAGAAAACCTGAATGGGTTCTTGTAAAAAACCTCCCCTACTCATTTGAGGAGGGGATTCCAGTATGCCTCCCTTACTACTAGGGTTCAAGTGCTTATCGGCTAGTCCCAATTATGTAAGCAATGCTTCCTCATCACATAGTATTTAAGAATTTAGATATATATTTATAGATTTTAAACCATGTTCAAAGAGACCATGCCCACTTGTTGGAATAGGTACCCCCAAATAGGATACCAGGTCCCCAACCCTAATACTAGCATCCCCCAACAAAAGAGGTGGATCAGAGTTGTGGTGAATAGTGGTCAAACCACCTGCCCAAACCCCAACAAGATGTTTCTTCTCAACTTCTTCAAGTATCAATAACTCTGACTCCGATAAAGATGTAAAAAAACGAGAGCGTGTAATATTAACTTACCTGATCTCATAATAACAGTTTTACAACTACAACCATCGATCTCTTGAGCACAATAAATAGATAGCCTATATATTTTAGTAATTGGGATTTAGCGCTCTGATGAGAGAAAGCCTAGTTGATATCCAATGCTCACCATTGTCTCATATACATCAGTATCCTTCTCCTAGACATGTCCAAGTCCTCCCCGTGTTTTGTGGAAGTTCACAAGTTAAACATGCCACTTTTGAATGCTTGAACATAATTTTCTTTCTAATGCATGGTCGCCATGCCAATAGTGACTCGTTATCATGCTAAATACCAGATACATATCTAAGAAAATTAGAAATGGCTTTAATAAACTAGTTGGATGGCACTTTCCTTGTTATGTTAGGAATTTGTATTATTATTTTATTTTCTTTGTCTTACATTAGAAAATTATGTGGTGTTTAACATTTATGTTAATGGGTTCAATTTAGTAAATTTGTACATCATTAAAATTTCTAAATTAGATGTGATCGCTGTTACATAGAGTAAAATGACAATAATTTAATGCTTATACCAGGGATAATTTTAGTTGCNTTTTTCCATGTTTTTCTCCCAAAAAAGATTCGCCATTTTGCATTTTTTGAAGCCCTGTTTCGCCCAATTTTGATGGGGTAAAATTTTTTCACCCTAAAAAACGCCAAAATACTATATAAACGATATAAAATCCTTGGAAATTAATTTTTTTTTGAAACATATCGCCAATCATTTTATAATTGGCGTTTTAAGAATTGGTAATATTCTCCAACATTTATACACTTTTAAATAAGTATGGTTCCTTAAAATCATCCCTGGCTTATACATATCTAAAAGGAAAGACTTGAGATTTATGAACTACTTCTTAATTGAAAATAGATTTAGTTTATATTCCTTATATTTTAAGTGTCTGTTTTCTAAAATGAAAAGGTGAGATGAAATATTTTATGATCAAAATTGTTTATGTTGTTTATTTGACGAAAATCCAAAGCATCCAACAAACTATATAATTTTACATGTCATAATTAAGTTTATTGATGTAAACAACATAATGGAAAAATAATACATTTTTTAAGCACGATTGTTCCTTATATTTCCAGCATCACAAGTCTGTATATTGTAGTTGAATTTTTTTAAATGTTGAGATCTTACATGTTGCAATGGAGAACACAACAAAAGTTTAAGCTTGAATATTGTTAAGAGAAATACTTAGCTGCAAGAATTATTTATGCTGCAACATAACCAATTGAAGGAATCGGTTTTGAATCAAAGCTAACGACTTGTTAATATTGTGCCAATGTTTGAAAAACAACAGACCCAAACTCCAAAAGAAAAAGGTAAGTTTGACATGTATTTTTGTAAATTTCTTGTCACATTATAACATGGGACCTTGACATTCACAAAATGTATTGATTTAGCCATAACACTAATGATTTATTGCTATCATTGTGCATTCTTAGATTGCATGCTATCATCATGCAGATCTCTGCAAAATAGAAATTCTAAAACAACAAACTAACCAATTCATAATACTGAATTTTGAATCTTACTTATATCTAGTTCAATCTATGTTAGGCTTCTAGCTATTGTAAAGAATATTTTTTGTAAATTGAAAGTAAGTATGTGTTTGTTAGGATCATCTTCAATCTTAATGCAACATTTCAAAGTACTTACATGATCCTCTAGCTCTGGCTTTTGATTCTGGCCTCACGCAGGAGGAATTTCTTATGTCATGCAAGAGGAATTGCTTCTCTCGTGCTACACCAAACATGGTTGGTGCTTGAGTTCATTAGCATATGGAATTATATTTGAAAGAAATATAAGTGACCAGAACAATAAAGATCTTCAATGTGGTGGTGGACAAAACGATAAAGATGTTTAAAGGTGGTGGACATAACAATGAAAATCAAAGGTTGTGGAAATGATGTGAACAATTAATGTTAGCAAACTAATGTTAGCATTAATGTACTATCGACATACTTCATAGTATTTCAAATGTCTAGTTCTCCACAATATTAGAAAACAATGTGGTTCTTTATTTTTGCTTTGGGATGAGGCCAAATAAGAGGTCGAATCATGTGATTGATTAATAAAACAACTTAGTCGTATGATAGGTTGAAAAAAATATGCACCATGAAAACTAAGAATTAAAATGTCTCAAGTGTTGTGTCATTTAATCCAAAAATTTTCCCTCCTTTTATAAGAGTCCCTTCAGTTGAAGGTAGGGACTAATAAGGAAAGGAGCTCTAATCCCACCTATGGCATAAAAAGAGAGCATTTAGTGTGAGTTGAAGAATTACATATTGAAATAGAAAAATTAATTAAATTTTATTAACTTATGTGAGTCTAAGAATTACATTTTGAAAACAAAACAAGCTATCATAGGCTCACTTGTACTCATATAGCATGATCTTGTTGTTTCTTTTTTGGTTTGTGATATCTACCATGATACCACATCCTTAATAATAAATGCATTGGGAAAAACGAAGTGTGGAGCTTTTGTTTTGGTTTGGTTTATGAAAAACTAACCTTGTATTAAGGATCATACATCTTAAGTTATAAGCATCATATTAGCATAGTACTTAGCCACGATATCTTGAAACCACTTCCCAAAATCCAAATACATCTAATAACAATGTTTATGTAGATGATAAATGTGGAGACTTCCATTCCTTCCAAATGACATCAAACATAACCACAAACTACATTAAACTTAAGGAACTAACCACTAAAGCTTAGCATTTTTACTTGAGGGAAAATGAAGTGTAGTGATTTTATCAATAAATTTTTTTCATGTTAATTAATATTATAAAATAAAATAAAATAAATAACGGAACCATATTAATCATGGTTGGTGTACATAGATAAATATATTTAACCGATAATGAAAATGCCCTGTGAGTTTTGTCTTACGTATAAAATCTTACGCAAACAAATTCAACTGAAAGCGACACTAACAAAATTGGAAGATGATAATTTTCAATTCCTTTGATAATAATATATATTCCATGTAAAGCAATGCAAGTTCTTCCTTGGAATGGACCGCTTCTCAAAGATAAATTTACATCTTCTCTAAATTCATGTAAGGTGAGGATATCCATCATTGGATTCTATATGCATATGCTAGTTGACTCATCACTTTTGCCTCTAAGTCTTGGGCAGTTAACTTGTTTTCTTACATCAAAAAATAGGAGCTCTTAGCCAATCAAAATCTCTTCATGTTGGAATGTGATAATTATGATACATGAATTCCATGACCAAAATGTTGTGTACATGTCAATGCACATATAGAAAGAATGAAAGAAATATCCATAGTTATTATTGAGAAACAATTTAATTACTTACCACGCCACTGACATTCATCTTGTTAGAAAAATATTTACGCTTCTCATTGACTAGATAGAAAATGGTGGCAATAAAATTAGAGGGTATATGGGAATTTCCATCCTAGTCAGGTATTTGAGACCAATTGGAAAGGGTCATGCCTACTGCATCTTGCTTTTATGTTTTTATCGTATAAATTGTTCAAGTTTCTCCTACCATAATTAATATACAATAATTTGATATTAAGAGAGAGAAAGGAGACATTTCCAGGTTCTTGTGATTACACAGTACAAATGAAAGTCTAATATTGTATAATAAATATTCCCTTTTCTTAGTTGAGGACACTTCTTTCTTCTCCCTTGAATTTTTATGCTAGCATTAAATCTCTCTCTCTCTCTAATGACAAGGCATTATATATATCTCTCTCTCTACACTAACAAGGTATTACTATAGTGTATTTTGGAGACTAATGTTTTCTGAATAATATTTCTTCTTTTCATATGTGTTAGACATATGTGTTGGAGATGATTTTTTTTTTAATAATCCCACTTTGTTTTCTGAATAATATTTCTTCTTTCCATATGTGTTAGACATATGTGTTTCTTTCCATTGTGTTAAATATGTGTTGGACATGAATGTTTTTTTTTGAATAATCCCACTTTGAAAACAATTGTGAGATTCAAATTTTGGCTTTAGGGTGTAATTCCACATGTGAAAAAGGAAAATAGAATAATACCTATATTTTTCAAACAATGAAGCATCTATGCATGATGCAGATCAATGAGGATCATAAATGGATTTGCTACCACAACACTTAATAAGTTAGAAAAGTAAGGTTCTGAATTTTTATGTCCAATCAGAGTGGATATAATAGGCTATCCCATAAACACCAGCTGACGGTCCTTTTCATCATTGTCATCCACAAATGTTACATTGAGTGAACTAGGCATCACAGGCAATAAACATTTAATGCGTAAGAGACCACATGCTCACATCACTTGGAAATGTTCATGACCTAAGCCCACTAATGCCTAGGAGACCACATGCTCGCATGACTTGGAAATGGTGGGCTTTTGCATTGAAAGGTTTAAAACTTTTAACAAAGTTTAGATATAATTTTGTGTTGTTGTTGAAAGCTATTTGGGGAATTTAGAAAGAAGGATTCAATATTTTTTTATATTTTAGATTATATTTTTTTTATTAAAAGTTTATATATAACATAGTATGTTATATTAGTAGTTTGGAAATTTATATTTTAGTTTAAGTTTAACAAGGACTATATTTTTAATTTTTTTATATGTTTTTTATATAAATAAATATAAAATCAAACTTTATAAGTAAGAATGATTTTGTAAATCAAGAATGAAAAGTAAATACACAAAAGCAAATGCATCAATTCAAACAAATTTGTGATTAGTGTTCTCTTTAATCTTTTAAACGAGCGTTAAAGTCACACACCTTAATAATCAACATTATAAGCTACAACATTGAAGCCATGAGCTTATATTTACATATCAAACTTTAGTTTCAATTTCTATTTTCAAGTAGTTATATCATATGTTATCATTTGAATTGATTATAACTTTCTAGTTGTTTTCAAAGAAGAATGAGTAGTACTCTAAAATTTTGAATAAGAACTTATATTTTTAAATTTTCTAAATTTTAAATATGCATGTTTTTATGTCACTGCAGGTGATATATATGAATCGATCATTTGTATTAATTCATCTGGACATGGCAAAATTTTCTAATTTCTTATATTAAATATAATTAAAAAAAAAACAATTATTTGAATGTTGATTGGTGTTTGGATGGTGAGGCTAGCCTTGATCTTTGCTTCCCAACACTGGCGGCTATGATGACGTAGGGCAGGCCTAGAACTTAATTTTTTATACCTTGGTCTCAATATATAGCTGATGATATATACATGGTTGGATGGGGCTTGAGACATCAATATATTGATGATAACATCAATCACTGACAGTACTAATGAATATCATCTGATCCACAATACACTTTTTGGTTCCAAATTTCCACGTTCTCACACCCTCAAGATGCCACGATGCTACCTTTACACTCTTGCATGCATCTAATTAAATTCTACACCTACAAATGATGGTACATGTAGTTACATCCAAAAAAATCTAGGTGTTATTCATTAATGAACATTGTAAATTGTGGTGGTAAATTGATTGATCACCGAATGGTTCTTATTCATTTTCCGTTCCATGAAAACAATTGTTTTGCTTATAGGCCTTCACCTTATTTCTCCAATATCTTAAATATAGTCATCTATTGAGAAATAGTCATATTCTTATCTCTATTTTAATTTCTATAATGACCATGAATCCAATGTTTTGTGATTTCTTCGAATATCGTGATTTCTCTGAATATCATGAGGGACCTTTCGTGTATTCTTTTCAATGACTTTAATGAGTCTTCTTTGGATATTAAATATTGATTATTTGCCATTTTTGTGTTGAGACATCGATCTGATCAATACTTTCACTTGTGCACGGTATTTGAAACCTTTCTTTTCTCTGTCACATATTCGATCAAACTTATTTTGAACCCTAGCCGAATCAATGATAATGTTCTGTATTCTTTTCCCTTAAAGTTGAAAATGCAGGAGATATACAAAGAATTTGTTTGTTTAAAAAATTATGGTTCGACACCCCCATCCATTATAAATATAGTAGATATATTATGTAATACCTTGGTTTTGACCCCAATTGCATTAAATTATAAATGATGTAAATAGCATTAATAAATCATGGTGTGGAGCTCAAGAAAAATGCCCCACCATGGATTTAGTCTTCTACGTTTCGACAATTAAAATCGATGCCGATGGTCATTGTGCTGGCCAACAGAGCAATATAATTTTCTACATCATGTAAATATGCAATTAATAAAATACCCACAACTAGATATGGCAATGCAACATTAAAGACATGGGGACATGCTTTCACAAGGAATGGGGGGGGGATATTCAAACCCATAAAGTGGTAAACTACCCAATTTGTCTTTTGTGCCTAGTCATCCAAAAGTGGTTGAGTTAGTTAATGCTTGGGATGGGAAGAGTATGGCAATCCAAAATTCGAATTGGAGAAGCCATTAGATTTTGGAAAACGTATTTTGAATTCCTAGGCAAGCAAAAACCCAAAAATGTCTGCCCATTCCATCATTCATTCATGTCCTCTCTTCCTCATGCATTTTCTAGAGATCTGGGTAATTTTTTCCTCATGCGCTCACACACATGCATGCATTTTTCTCTTCATGCACTCACGCACATGCATGCATTTTTCTCTTCATGCACTCACGTGGCTGAGCTTCCTCACGTTTTTGGTTTGCTAAGTGTTTTCCCTCCCATGGGAAGCCATTTTCTTCAAATTCCCCAAGCTGGGAATTCATTTTTGGTAATGATCAGTGGGTGGGTTTCCTTCCCCATTGTTCTCCAAGCTGGAAATCATTTTTGGTAATGCACATCGAGTAGGAGAAGAGACCCACGATTTCTGGTGTTTTGTTGAGTCTGTTTTGGCCACGTTAGGGCCAAAATGTCCCTGGGAATCTAATTGTTGTTAGGGGGTTGTTTTCACCCATCTTGGCAATTCGTTTTGTTGCCAAAATTGTTTTGGTTCATATCCAGAACTTGCATTTTGTTGTGTAGTGCATCCCTGTGTTGGCTTGGCTAAGTAAGTCCAAGAATCCATCTGTCCGTGGGCTAATTGTGTGTGGATGTGGTTATTGGCTTGACAGTAGTTGTTTGTCCTTGCTATGTGTAATTATGTGTCCCCTAGTTCCCTGTGGAAATCATGCCTAGCTTGGGGGTGGCAATGGTGCTGAGAGAGTAAGGAGTACACTGGCCTATGGTTGGGTGGAGCGTTGCAGGGAAGCTTCTTCTCAAGATAAGTATTATTGTATCTAACTATGCAATTGTGTTTTCTTCGTAAATTATCATGAACATGTTAAATGCTTGAACATGATGAACGTTTCTTGTTTTATGAGTATGAAGAACATGTATGTGAATGCTTGAATGTGTATGATTCCATTGTAGATGGCATGTTTTATACATCCATGGATGTTTTAAAGTTTAATCCATTTTATATCATGTTAATGGGGCTAGTTTGCCCGGATTGATAGCAGCATTAGTCGTGCCCTCTCTCTGGTATAAGGGTGGGGACGTGACATATTATGCGATTGATGTTGATATTTTATAGCAATATGTTCAATGACGATGCAGTTCGATGAATGGTTTAAATTGTCACTCAACTTTGTTGTTTCGAAGGACTATTGGAGACCTGGGTTTGAATGTTTTATATTATATTGATTTTCCTATTCTAAATGATGAAGCTGAAGATTATGCATGCATACAGATACTCTGTGTGATTTGATGATGCTATGGTAAAACTTTTGAGGATTTCAAAGTGCATATATATTCCATTCATGAAATTGTGGCTCAAAACTTATAGGCGATCTTCACTTTGAGTATGATTGGGGGTGTGTAGTGATGTTGTGTTCCAGTGACCTATTTGATCAGATCGAAAAATCAATGCAAGACATGGAGCACGGCTTCGTGTTTTTACTAGTTGATTCTGAATCAAAATTTTTGTATCTGTGTTAAAAGAATGGAAGAATTCCTTTCTACGCCTGAATATATCGAATGTGTTGATCGTATTTGGTGATAATACTTTAATCGTTTCCATGAAAAATGTCATTCTTTGTGCTTTCATAATTAAGCTTTTCACTTTTTGATAAATATTACTTCAAACTTGAGAACCAGTGTTTATGTCCTAGACGACTTGGAATTTTTCGCTACTAGTTTTTCATTTCAGCCTATTTGTTGTTTCTTAGACATTCCAATCATTTAGTTTAGACGCAGGGATGCAGGAGATTTGTTTGCTTTAGGAGTAGCAGTTTTTCATTTTTTACGGGGTGAAAATATGCAGATTGGTGGAATGAATCTAGCATCATAGATGGAAGAACACAAATCTAGGTCGCTATCAAAACAATGGGCCAATCTCTTGGACTTCAGAACCGGTTTTTCGGACCATGGAATCAGTGGTATTAATAACCCAAACCACATTCTCATGTAATCCCACCCGCTTTCTGTTCAAGCTTTAGCCTACCAATTTTTTTGGGTTAAATTGCTTCTTTATTTTTGCTTTTGTGCATCATTTTGAAAGCTTATGATTGTGTTCAGTCCACTGTCCACTGTGTATGGCATGGAGAGGAGCAGCACAAGATCGACAACGATTAAATATTGTTGCATGAATTCACTGCGGGAAATGATGTTTCATGGGCGAGTAACGATGTGAAAATTTTGTCGACTTCATAGAATAACAGACAAATCGCTGAAAGAACCGTTGGATTTTTTTTAGCTCTCCCTTCTGCACTAGAAGTACCTGTAACAATAACAATAATAATAAAAACACTGACAAGAACAACATCACTAATAATAATAATAATAATGTTGGGAAAAGGGATGTGTTTTGCTAAGGCGAACATGGATGTGTTTTGGGAGAAGCTTGTGTTTGGGCTGGAGACTTTCTATGCGGCCCTTTTCACTAGGCTCTTGGATCCTTTCGGCACCTTGCTGCCAAACTCCTAGACCTGGAACTAAAGTATTTCTAGCCTTCAACAAAGTGTTGATTCCACATGTACATCTTTCAGGTACACTTAAGGCTCCTGCGATTTTTAGGTCATCAAATATCCTTACATTCCACAGTGATATGAAAAAGCTAGACATGGCTTAGACATGGCTCACACAAGCCCTAACCCTAAGCCGGTAGTCGTCCAACAACAGAAATTTGGAACCAGCCCCTCCAATTCACCTTCTACATCTTCAAGCAATAATAATAGTTTCATTAAAGTCCTATTAACAATAGTTTCATGATATTGCGCCGTGGGCATTGAATTTTGTGATGTGAACAATACATTAATGGCAACGTTTAAGTTAACGATGGCTCAAACCAAACTCGACTATTTGTCATATTGAAAAACAAATCAATAATGACTAGACCCAGTCCTCATGGCATACTATATATTATCGCATGGAATCGATGTTGTAAGTTTCAACTTTTCACTAGTTTTAAAGCATTAATGTTTAAGCTTGTTATTATTTTTAAATATGGTATTTTCAACGTATTATTGTTTATGTTTGTTATTATTTTTAAATATGGCAGCAAAATCCAATCGTTAACATTGACCTGTATGATAGTCATATTTCAATATCCAAAATATCCAAACATAATGTTGATGGCTTCCAACAAAGACAAACATATTCATAAATGTGATCTTGCTCATCGCTTTGAAACTACCAACTTTGTCAGTACGAACAAAATGAAAAAAAAAAAATCTTGCAGTCCTAATAAATATGTTAGTTATCAAATTGAAAAAGTCTACTGCAAGTTTCTTGTTTGGAGATTTTCTTTTAATAAATCTTGGAACGGAATGAAAAAAAACAAAACCTTGAAGTCCTATTAAATATGTCCGTTATTGAATTGAAAAAGTCTACGACAAGTTTCTTGTTTGGAGATTTTCTTTTAATAAATCTTGATTTTGTGTGGTTTAAATTTTGATTATAAATTTATATATGAATTCATTATCTTCAAAAAATCCATGATATTTGTAATATTTTGTAATTTAAACATTATTTTGAAAGAATTATAAAATTTATTTGTGAGATTTCATCAAATTTAATAAGGAGAAAAAGAAAAATAACAAATAAAAATCAAAAGATATTTGTAATATTTTGTAATTTAAACACTATTTTGAAATAATTATAAAAATTATTTGTGAGATTTCATCAAATTTAATAGGAAGAAAAGAAAAAAAAAACATTAAAAAAAAAAGGCTATGCTTACCAAATTTACTGTAACAACCATATTAATAAGATTAATATGTTCGAAATAGGCAAAAAGGTATATTTTTGAAATATTAATAGTTATCTAATAGTTAATCTAATATAACTACCATTAGATTTTAAGTTAAGCTAATAGTTGTAAAATCATTGGAGTTAAGTTAATAGTTCTATCTAATAGTCAATTTAAAAGTTAATATATCAGCAATTGCAATTCAAGTTAAAGTCACGATTGGAATTGAAATTAAGCTAAAATTGTATCATCATTGGAGTTAATATAATATTTGTAACTAATAATCCAATAGGTGTACACCATCATGATTGGAGTTTTAATTACCAAGTTGAAGTTTATTTTTCCAACTATCACTAAGTGTACTTATCATATGTTAACTAAATTATTAATTTAAAAAAAATAAAATTGTTAATTATGAATTTTGAACAATGCCCATAAAATCAATTTGGACAGTATCATTCTTGTTCATAGATGAACAATCATAGATGGCAGTCCATCTCAAAATTCTAAGATATAAACGCCCAACTGCCAAATGGAGGAGCTTTTGTTTTGGTGGATTTGCAAATGTGCTTTGATAGGTTGAGACATGTTTAATACTCTGAACAAGAATGATCTATACTTTTCTATATTTAAGCCGTAAGGAATTTTTCTCCCAGGTCGGATTTTCAAAATAGCTGTACTTTTATGGTCGTACCTCGAACCATTCTTTTTCTTACACATGTCTTACACATTGCCTCACCTTATAGTCAACTATTCACAGTCCTTTTAGGGTTTACAGATGATATCCCCTCTCCTAAATACGTTGGCACCAGCCTAAAGCTTACCACAACAGATCTGGGACAGGGCTTCTTCCTCCGATCTACTGAGCCTAGTGCACCTCTGCCTCAGGACCAATCACCTTATCACAGGCTCGTCCAACCCACAGTCCAGGCCATGTATATCTTTACATATGCAGTTAACTCACTATCCAGCACACAGTGGATAGCGACATCAGTTAAATCTATGACATCTCCTCTCTTTTGGACAAATAATACTTATAGTTATCACCGGTCGTAGCAATGAGTTCACCCTTCCATTAGAGAAATACTTTCTTCTTGCAACTGTCTTTTTCTTTATCTACTGGTTAAGCCATTTAACTCCTGGCTCTGTGTTATTTTCTTATGATCCTACCACCGACTACACTGACCGCCATACTATTATCTTCTCCATCCAATTTGCTATAAATCCTACTGCTAAAAAACCGTATCTTGCTCTATATTTTTGTCCTCTGCTTCAACCTATACTACAAACTATACTGAGCATAGCCATACCACCACTACAAACTGTTTCCCCCATCTAATCTGAAAATAAATTGTCTGGATGTAAAACCCTTCATGGCAAGACGGAAATGACAGGTATTAATGAAGTTTTAATGGATTCAACAACCTTGGCTTATTATATAATGTGGACATAGATGCAGAGATGCCAACCCATGTTTCATCAAATGAAGAGGTTTTTTGTTTCAACCTAATATCAACGGAAATTTCAGATCAACGGAGCTTTCATCCAACCCATAGTTAGAGCTTTCAGATCAACTGAGCTTTCATCCAACACACAAGTACTTGTGTTGTTGTTCTTTTTTTTATGTCTGGAAATTGCATTGAAATAAATCTTACAAGGTTTATTTCTACACTTTTTTTTAATCTCGTTTAAACTTGTTTAGGACCCTCAGCGCCTTCCTTACATTGTTGCTCCTTTTCACAGATCTATCTTTGATGCAAAAGTATAGAAAAATAAAAACCTATTTTGATTCTCAATATATTTGCAGTATAGTTACCTACACGCAAAAAAATAAGTCTGGAGACAGAGGAACTGGTATTATGTATGATGTTTACAGTACAGTCCTCCATTTTAGGTTTTTACCCCTACAATTACAACCCTGAGATTCATACATCTTCTTGCTCAACTAGTTGGAATGATTCCCTAGCATTATTTGTTACCAATTAACGGGTCACATATTACCATTTTTTTGGTTCTTTGCCTAGCAATTATATTAGCTCATCCATGCATCGTTTCCCTGGCACCTCAGCAAAGGTAACCAAGTTCGCTTGCAATAGATTTTTAAAACCTCCTCATTTTATGAGCGAATGTGCTCTCGTGAGTTATGAGGGGGAGGGGCGAGGTACAAGGTAGGAGCCACTTCACCATTTGGGAGAGGGTTTTTTTTAATAAAAATTCTATTTTGGGGATTCCGATTGGAATAATCACTTTATGAAAATTAGCTCCCATATCGTTTTTACAACTATGTACACAAACTCCACGTTGGCTCGCAGGTTGCATGTATCTCTAGATGTAGCCCTGTCTCCACACTCGCTCCAGTAAAATTTTCTGCTTGCATGGGAAATGAAGTGAAAACAAAGAAATAAAGTACCTCTAATTATTAATTAAGTAGTGTAATTCTTCCCTATCCCTTGGCTTCTCAATTTATTTCAGGCTTGCCTCGGCACTAACCTTAGCATTCTTAACTATTTGACAAAATTACATTGTGGCCATATGTAAGACAGAAGTCATGCAACCTGCCCTTCACTGTTTTCGTTCATTGTACATGTACATTGTGTATATTGTTTTCGTTTAGCGTATGCAATATTCATTTCTCTGTTAGGGAGAATGAGCATGTCTGGCATAACCATCGTCTTAGGAATTTTCTCCATCGACCATCTTGGGTTTCTATATGTAATGACTATGATGGCACAGTTATTGACAATGTCTCTGAAATTGCTATATTTCAATTTGTTGTAAGCATTTTCTAGTTCACCTCCACATATTAAAATCTCTACTATTTGGAATGATTTTGTGGAGTCAAGTGGTAGCATCACTGATGACCTAGATGCAGGGTAATTCCTTGCTCCTCCTCCTTGTATTCCAGGGAATTATTTCACAACTTTGTTTTTCTTGTGGTTGAGGAGAATTGAGTCCTTGTTGGCAAATATGAACAGATTTCCATATGATGAAAGATTCCATACCCTACAACGAGCTCCTAGTTAAAAAAATGATATTGAAAATGGTATTTCTGTTTCTAGATAAACAAAACCCTCATCGGATTCAACGAAAAGAAAGACCAAGGAAAATTACTGAACAAAGAGGCAGTTTCAACGAAATACTATGATTTTAAAATAATATCTGGGATCAGGCTAGGCAAGCTATTCCTGTTTTTCCTGTAATCATAAAACCAGATCTATAAGTAACAAGCGGTGAGGATTCTCTTATCAAAAACTTGGGTAGGTTTTTCTTCTTATGCATTTAGCAGGTGTGTTTCCACATCATCTTGGAGAGATCAATTATGCATTTAAAGCCAAAATAAAATGCAAGAGAATACTTAATGTATCTGATATACTTAGTACTTACATATCTTTTGCTAGGTTGTTTTCGATATGTTTCAGTACTGTTCAAGCAAGGGGCACTGTAGATGCTGTATTCATCAATTTTCCCCATTCCACATCAGCGAAATCTAATGTCATTTGACATAGAGCTGATGGATGCTCAAGAGATGGAAAGTAACAGAGAATATTGAGCAATCGGTAGCTTTTGTCTGATATCAAACCAAAACCATGAGACCACATATATTTAAAAATCCTTATGAACTGATGGAAATCATCTTTAAGTGCATTGCCCACCTGCAATAATCATGTTTTTCCCTTTCTTAATCACTAAATACAAATATAATCGCCCCTTTTCATCCTATAAGATCCTATTTAGACCAAATGAGTTATGGCCTATCCATTTCAATAGTCCCTCACTATATTTTGATTCTTCTACCATGGCATTTTGCTCATAATAATAACATAGATCTTACCATATATCCTTTCAGCTTAATGATTGGATTTGCTAGGCCCTTGCTATGCTTGTAGATCACTTGAGCTAACGGAGGAACGTAATGCCCTGGAAGAAAAAAATATTGATAGATATTCCATTCAAGTTAATTTAGCTTTGTGTTATGATATATTGTATCCACAACTGTTCTGGTAATGATGGAAAATTCCTCTAAACTCTACTCAAGACCAGGAAAAGCTTGATATCCTAATTCAACAGTTTCTTATCATAAACTAAAGAAATGATAGAACCACAATATATAGTCTAACTTCTTCAATCCTTGAGCCAGATGTCTTAGGATTAGAACTTTAGTGCAAGACCATACCCTCTATTCTTAGTGACGGCATAAAAATGAGTGTGCTTTTTGTGACAAGTTGAAAATCATTATTAAACACTACTTGATATCAGGTACATATTTATGGACAACTACTCTTTATAGTTTCTTCTTAAAACAATATTCTATGCCTCAATGCACCAGAACATAGAAAATGAGCAAAGTTATCTACCTAGTGGCCTGGACATAATTTTCTTTAATGCAAAATGATTGGGCCAATGATCCAATTGTAAAAAAACAATACGCCTATCCTAGGTGCAATAAAATTTAATTTGCAGCAAGAAAACATTAAAGAGTAATATTATTGTTGTTGTTTGTGTCTCATGTACAGTGTTTTTTCATTCTGTGATGACATATTGCTTTAAGTGGTATCCAAGCTCATCTCTTGGGTTTTAGCACCTTCCAATAATACGTGGAAGTCTTGGCTTTTAACGTCCCAGCCTTTTCAAGGTATTTATTGTGATTGTTTTTCTTTTGTTGCGATTTGATCATATTGATTATTTTATTTCTCTAAGGTGCATTGAAAAGCTTCAATTTTTTTTTTGGAATTGTTGAATACATTACATAAGTTCTACAGATGCTATGTTGTTGTTCAGTTTTGGATGCATAATGGCTGTTGTGTAGTTAGCTTCTCTGCAATTTGTCTTAAAAGAAATTTAACTAGACATGGAATCTTTTTTATAAGTCAAATGTTTTAAGAAGTAGGTAAATGTATTTATGTTTTAATGAGTTGTTCAGAGCAACTTAGAATTTTTTATGAATTTTTTTTAGTTAATAGAGTCATACTAATCACTTAAAATATGTAATTCCAATAATTATATTTATAATTTTAATAAGTACAGTATAAGAGCTAATAAAAAAGCGCCCAACTCTCCTGAATTTAGGAGAGCAAATTATGTTAAAATGACAATTTAGACTACCTAAATCCCAATTTTGGTTATCTGGTTAGTTTTAAAATGAATCATTTAGTTTAAGTGGTTAGTTTTAAAATGGGAACATATTCTTTTCAGAGAAACCAAGTCTGTATAATCAAATTTACCCATTCATTCCTTTTAATACTGATTACATCAAATATTATACTATCATTATCGATAAATATTTTGTACATAATCTTGCATTGCGTTGAGATTTAGAGAGCCAAGGATCTCTCATAGTTCTGCATTGAACTTTCCTTTAAAAACCAAGTTCTCAGTAACCTTATCATATGCGTTACATAAGTACTGGCTTTTATTAATCACTATGTCAAATGTGAGGGAATCATTTCCTGTAGCCATCATATACCACTCTTAATTAATTAAGCATAGAAGCCTCATTGTTTGAGATCATGTTTAAATCAATATTAAAATGGAAAGGGGTGAATTTATACTATCTTTATAAAAGAACAAAGTTTTATCTTTAATAGTGTTATTCACTCAAAGATACATATTTTCCCTTAAATTTAATGGTCAAGTTTGATGTTGAGATTTAAACTTTTGTTTGTTTATTACACATGAGTAAAAAGTTAAGTTTATTATAAAGCTAACCTTAATATCCATTAGTGAGAGCCTGGAAACCCAAGAATAGTAAATTCATTACATGGTCTCTCTTTCTAAAATAGAAAATAGTTCACTCTCATACAATAGTCAAAACTGGTAGCTCCTTATACAGGATATCAAAATGAACAGATTTCAGGTACAAGGCCTTTGACGGATTTTCCATAATCTAATTCCAAGCATTCACTACAATATCATATATATTGCGATGTGAATATATACAAGTAATCATTCACTAAATTACATTACCTGGCATGCAATTAATATGTAAAGGTAATCATCATTTATCTTTAATTCTTTGATTGTAAATTAATATATGTAGTGCTTTTACTGTAATCTAATGGTGCAATTCTTTTTTTGTATATACAGAATGCTCTTAAAACAAAAACAAAAATTCTTGCAGATACATGACAGTGGAATTGTTGCTGGTTTGAATTGCTATATGTTTAGTTTCACTTTGAGATTTTACTTGTGAAAGCTAATCATAATTTTTGCTTCTAATAGAGTTTTATCTATCAATTAAAGCTGACCTAGCTCATTAACATTGTTTTTTTTCTTCCATCTTTATCATAGATTGTACGGTAATCACTTTCATTTGGTACATATGTCTCTCCCAGAATCAATATATACCTCAAACTTTCCCCAGCATTTCTGTATATAATATGAGAGTCTTCCAGAATTCTCACATGAATTTCTAGCTTATATTTATTTAGATGCATGCAATTAATATGTACAGGTAATCATTGTATATCATTAATTCTTTGATTGTAAATTAATATATGTAGTGCTTTTACTGTAACCTAATGGTGCAATTCTTTTTTTGCATATAAAGAATGCTCTTAAAACGAAAACAAAAATTCTTGCATATACATGACAGTGGAATTGTTGCTGGTTTTAATTGCTATATGTTTAGTTTCACTTTGAGATTTTACTTGTGCAAGCTAATCACAATTTTTGCTTCCAACAGAGTTTTATCTAGCAATTAAAGCTGACCTAGCTCATTAACATTGTTTTTTTTTCTTCCATCTTTATGATAGATTGTACGGTAATCACTTACATTCCGTACATATGTCTCTTCTAGAATCAATATATACCTCAAACTTTCCCCAGCATTTCTGTATATAATATGAGAGTCTTCCAGAATTCTCACATGAATTTCTAGCTTATATTTATTTAGATTTGCTCTCCCCAGCCTGTGGTATTTTTCCTTTAAACACAATTCATCCATTTCAAGCAATTCCACACTTCCGCGATTAGACATGTATCCACCAATATTAAGAGATATAACTCTTCTCCAGCCTGTTCTCGGCATTTTTTTAATATTTGGTCCAACACTATTTGAATTTTGGGAAAGATTACACATTGAAATCACTTAGGCATGCAAAACTCTAATTAAAGGGAATACCTTTATCAAATTTGACAAGGTTTGATAAGTTTGTTACTGTGTCTCTTCCACCTTTGCATATATGCTTGCCAATTATACAAAGTGTCTACTCCTTGCACTGCCATTTTTTTTATTTCATAGATTTTATATATTCATGTGCATATGAATTAGGTGAATAAAACCATTTACATATAATGTCCTCATTTTAAGTATGATTGCAAAGTAGCCAGAAATAAGCAGGGCATAGATTTACAACTCAAGCACAAGTCAGGTTGATAGAGTGTTAAACTTAATAGTCTAATGAGTGGGAATGTGC